>JABSTR010003762.1:0-31135 GCA_013339765.2 Haemaphysalis longicornis | reverse complement strand
AGGAATTGCAAAGCATGCTTTTCGCCCTGAACGAACAGAGTAGAATCGGGCCTGAAAATTAACATGCAGAAAAAAAAGTATGATGAATAACCTCGGGACAGCACAGCAGTTTGGTATAAGGGCGAGGCAGTGGAAGTGGTAAGCGAATATATCTACTTAGGCCAAGTTGTTACCCCGGATCCCACCATGAGGCAGAGATAATTAGAAAGATTAAGATGTATACCGACCCTCCACTACTCCATTGAGCTGTTAAACCAATCGTCCTCGTCGGACATGCCGTGTTTTTAACCAAGCGGCACAGCGGGAGGACTTCCTCGATATAAGTCCTGCAGGTTCCTCGAGCAACCTACGCAGGTTGCGCGAGGGTTTGTTCAGCTATTTTTTTATTCTGGCGACTGTATCACCGAAACTGTTCATAATCTCGGTAACAAAGTTGTCCCATGTAGCAAATGTTTCCTCGTGGTTTTGCAAACCATACGTGTGCAGATCAGTCAATGGAGGGAAAACACGTCGTCGAGCTCTGACGCCGGAGTTCCAGCAGTTGTACTTGCTGACCCCATCGTAATGTTTCACCCAATCTGGTGCGTCCTCTTCTGGAGTCCCAAAACCGGCGCGGTTCTCTCTGGTGGGGGCTCGCTCTCACTTCGCCTGTGGCAGTTGTCGTACTTACTTGGGTGTGGCATGTTTGTCGGCCTGGGGTGTAAGCCCGGCAAGCCGCCGTGTTTTCATTGAAAGTCGTATGTTGGTTCGAGGATGACGATATGACGCACCCTCACGAATTGACATGGTTGTAGGGGATAAGTTGGGTTTTATTACATGTGGCAGCGGTGGCGGGTGGAAGCGGTGGAATAGAGGTAGAGCATCCTCCTCGAGTTTAGAAGGACCGTGGTTCAAATGCCGGTGCCAGACAATTCCCACCGGAATTAAAAACACAACGAAGAAATCCGCGTATTGAGGGAATTGCAGAATGGGGTTTGTGGTGCGGCCTTACCCCGGCGACCATTGCCGGTAACGCACTCCTCACCAGAACAGGATTGGCCACCCTGGTGTAGTAACGGCCACAACCTCCCATGAATACGCCAATTAACCACGGCCCTCAGTTTCCAGTGGCTGCGAAGCAAGTGTCCACGGTGGTGGTCAGAGCTGTGACGCAGCAGAGAGTGCTAAGAATTCCTGGACCCGGAAAGGCCGCCATCGGAACCTGAACCTGGCAACGTTTAACACGAAAACTTTATCTAGCGAAGCGAGTCTAGAGGTCTTGTTCGAAGGAATTAAAGGGCATTAAAGGGGATGTCATAGGGCTCAGTGAGGTTAGGAGGACAGGTGAAGCCTTCACGGTGCTGAAAAATGACACGTCATAGGTTACCGTGGCCTAGTGGACAGAAGAGAACTGGGAGTGGATTTCTAGTCAATGAAAGCATAGCTGGCAACATAGAAGAATACTACAGCATTAACGAAAGGGCGGTAGGTCTTGTAATTAGGCTCAATAAGAGGGACAAACCCAAGGTGGTACAGGGCTACGCACCCACATCCAGCCACGACGACCGGCAGTGGAACGCTTCTATGAAGATGTGGAATCGGCAATGGCTAAAGTAAGAACACAGTATACCGTAGTTATGGGAGACTTCAATGCTAAATTACGCAAGAATCAGGCTGGAGACAAGGCAGTTGGGAACTATGACCTGGGCTCTACAAATAGCAGGGGGGCCTACTAGTCGAGTTCGCAGAACGGAATAACCTACGCATATGAACACCTTCTTCTGCAAACGGGAGAGCCGGAAGTGGATGTGGAGGAGCCCGAATGGGGGGAGCATAAATAAAATAGACTTCATATTGTGCGATAACCCTGGCGTCGTGCAGGATGTGGAAGTGTTCGGAAGGGTAAGGTGTAGTGACCACCGCATGGTAAGATCTCCAATTAGGCTAGGTTTTGTAGAGGGACCGTAACAGCTAGTACGAAAGAAGCCGATTAATGAGCTAACGGTAAGACGTAAAGTAGAAGAATTCAGGATCGCGCTGCAGAACCGATATTCAGCTCTTACCGAGGAGCAGAGTTTACGACACAGTAAGCCAGCGACAACACACGTAGAAGAAGTGATCGGGGGCACGATGGCTAGACAGGATACTGGTAAAGTTTCCCAGGAGACGAAAGATGTAATTAGGAAACGGCAAACAAAGACAATCTCAACCCCAGCTGACAGAATAGAACTACCGGAGCTTTCGAAGTTAATCAATAAGAGTAAGACAGCTGATATACGGAAGTAGAATATAAAGAGGATCGAATACGCTGTAAGAACGGACGTAGCCTGAAAGCGGTGAAGAGACGTCTTGGCGTGGGAAAAATCAGATGTATGCACTTAAGGATAAGCAAGGCAATGCCATCACAAATAGGGATAAAATAGTCACAGTGGCCGAGGAGTTCTATAGGGACCTGTACAGTAGCCGGGACATACAGGATAATGCCGAACGAGAAGTAGTTAAGAGGAGATAGACATCCCACCAGTAACGACAGACGAAGTAAGGAAGGCTTTGAAGGAATGAAAGGGGGCCAAGCACCTGGCGAGGATCAGATAACAGCACACCTTTTGAAGGATGGCGGAGAAATTGTACTTGAAACACTGGAAAACCTGTATATGCAACGCCTAATGACCGCGAGTGTACCGGAATCTTAGAAGAACGCGAACATCATCCTAATCCATAAGAAAGGTGGCATGAAGACTTGAAAAGTTACAGAACTATCAGCTTACTGTCAGTCGTCTACAAGGTACTTGCCAAGGTAATCACTAACAGAATTTCCGCAACCTTACATTTCAGTCAACCTAAATAACAAGCAGGCTTCCGTAAAGGTTATTCAACAATGGACAATATTCACACTATCAATCAGGTGATAGAGAAGTGCGCTGAGTATACTGAACCCCTATATATAGCCCTCATAGATTATGAGAAAGCATTTACTCAGTCGAAACCTCAGCTGTCATTCAGGCATTACGGAACCAGGCTATAGATGAGCATTATGTAAGAATACTAGAGGATATCTACAATGGGTTCACAGCTACCATCATCCTCCCAAGGAGAGCAGTAAAATATCTTTAAGGAAGGGCGTCAGACAAGGAGACACAATTTCCCCAATGTTATTCACAGCATGTCTACAAGAAGTGTTCAGAACATTGGATTGGGAACCGGTGGGAGTAAGGGTTAATGGAGAATACCTCAGTAACCTCATATCTGTTGATGACGTTGCCTTGTTAAGTAACTCGGGGGAGGAATTGCAAAGCATGCTTACCGCTCTGGACAAACAGAGTAGAACCGTGGGCTGAAAATTAATATGCAGAAAACTAAAGTAGTAATGATCAATAACCTCGAGACAGCACAGCGTTTGAGATAGGTGGCCAGGCCGTGGAGAGTAGCGAGTGAATATATCTACTTAGTCCAATAGTGACCCCGTATCCAAATCATGAGGCAGAGATAATTCGAAGGAAAAGAATGGTGTGGAGTGCATTCGGCAGGCAGTCTCTGATAATCAATGGCAGCATACCTTTCTAGAAGAACTGAAAGTTGGGTTAGTTGGTATGAGTTCATCTTGGTGGAAAAACAAAAGCGCTCAAAAAAGCGCCGTGCTGTCTACGTCTTCCTTCGTTCCTGTTTTTTAGCGCTTTTGTTTCCACCAAAATGAGCATACCACTGTCCCTTAAGAATAAAGTGTATGACAGCTTTATTTTACCGGTACTCACTACGGGGCAGAAACTTGGAGTTCATTACGAGCGTTCAATTTAAATTTAGGATGACTCAGCGCGCAATGGAACCGAAGATGATAGGCGTAACATTAAGGGACATGAAGAGAGCGAGTGGGTAAGGGAACAGACGCGTGTTCAGGACATATTAGTAGAAATTAAGAAGAAGAAATGTACGTGGGCAGGGCATGTAATGCGAAGGCAAGATAACCGTTGCTCATTGAGGGTAACGGAGTGGATCCCTGAAAAAGCAAGCGTTGCAGGGGCGGCAGAAAGTTAGATGGGCAGATGAGATCAAGAAGTTTGCGGGATACATTGGCCGCAGTTTGCGCAGGACCGGGGTAATTGTAGAATAATGGAGAGGCCTTTGCCCTGCAGTGGGCGTAGATAGGCTGGTGGTGACAGACGAAAAGGGCGGTCCGCAGGAAACCACAGGCGGGCTGAGGTGAGTACACAGTGGACAGCGCCCAGAAGCAACGTATGCCTCCTCTTCGACCATTCACTGCTGTTCAGGACTTATTGCCTGTGTTGTACGGGGTGAGATTTGCTTTAGTTCAGAAGAAGCTGCTGGGCACAGGGAACCAGAGTCGGGGAGAGGTATAACACCGCAGATACCGCGCAGAACCATCGTCTTGCCCCTTTTCAAGAATTCACGGGTAGTCTTAACTTTTTCGTTAGATTCTTCGATTTTTTGTTGCCTGAGTTACCGTCGGAACAATATAGTATTTCAAGAAACATTGCCCTAAAATAAAACGCCTTTATTGCATTCGAATCCACACGCATCATTTTACTTGTTTGGCTGCAGACTGTTCCTCCCGCCCGAACCAGTCTGCAAGAGCATCGCCGAACGCTGTCCCCGCCCGAGAACGGCTGGGATTAGAGAGGAAAAGCTTTCCAGTGAAACGTTTTTTCCAGCAATGAGTGTCCATGCAGCATCCCCATCCCAGGCAGCACAGGACTGTTCGGCCTTACTCAAGCCGGTGTACTGTGGCCGATGATTTTCTGCCCGGCCTTTCTCCGGCAACCATGTTCGGCCCGTGTACAAATGTGGGCCTTTTGGCCGTATACGGCCGTACTCCCATCACTGTCCAACGGCCAGTGTCCGTCGGCCAGTCGACCGGCTTACGTTCATACGGCCAGATTCCAGCCGTAGGGTTCCGGCCATC
The DNA here is from genome assembly GCA_013339765.2 of Haemaphysalis longicornis. Lineage (NCBI taxonomy): Eukaryota > Metazoa > Arthropoda > Arachnida > Ixodida > Ixodidae > Haemaphysalis > Haemaphysalis longicornis. Next base: position 26,238 of record JABSTR010003762.1, on the reverse strand, counting down.
CTAAAGCCACCCGTGTGCGGCGGCCGAAGTAGGTCCACTGGAGGACAGCCGAGATGCGGTCGTCGGGCTCCAGCCGGACTAAGCTGCCGGAAATTCGGCTGTGCTACGGGCATTGGAGTTCAGCCACAGTACGTTAACTGTACTGAGGCCGGTGGACGACCACTGCATGCAGCGCAAGCAGATGACTCAGTCGCGCTGTGCAGCAGCACAAACCCACCATTTTGGGTCCACTGCACCCACATCAAAGTGAGCCCCGCGCAACCACCAGCTGTCCAGCCTTCAGCGCAGCCTGGCTTAATTATCAGCGTCAGTTTACACCAAAATTAATTTATTCAACCAGTGCTCACAAATGGTGTTCCTTTGATTGCTGTGCCTCTTTTACTGTCGAATACAGCAAATATTCATTTCTTTGCAGAACTGGAATAGATGTATTGTCCAGGTCCTGATATCTTCTGTGGGGCGGCTTACCTGTAATAAACAAGGAACGATAGGGGGGGGGGGGGGGCGCGGAAGGCGCATACTTTATTGGGTTGAATTTCACAAAGATGAAAGTGCCGCTTTTAGGCAATTTCTTTTACGACAACACTTTCATGCTCTGACTAAATCAACTATTTTACAACAGCTGCTTGACCAGTTTTTTTTTTGTATATAAAACCGGTGCGAATGCCTTTACGAAGCGGTTCGGTACTCCACAAAACACTCAGCAGCATTCAATATAATTTACTTCACACAAAAAGTATGTCCAGTATTTGCCCATTTTCTACTCGATCAACTTTTCTGATGATCTTTCACAGGGCTGATCATAGAAGAGATCAAAGAAGTACTTTCAGTTTCAATATATTTTTTATGTTGTTTTCATGAGTTACGTCCACACCCTTAATATTCCAAAAGAACTTAATTTTCCTCTAAAGTCGTACTACGTTAAAAAATTCTAGACGTGTTGCGAATGACGCCCTTCTTCAGATGGCTGCAGTTGTATCCCTGTGTTCACGCAAGGAAAGGCGTAAGACAAGAGTTTCATATTTTCTTTCAAACCAATAACTTAGCAATTGTAGTATTCATACAGCAAACCTTGCATACTGCAACAAATAAAGCAATAAATATTTCATTGGTCAAGTTTGAATGCGTAGGGTTCTCAACCCGTCGGAGGCGAAATTGCGGCTCCGCAAGTTATACATTTATTTATTTATTTATTTAGTTATTCATTTATTTATTTGTTTATTTATTGATTTGTTAGGTTATTTATTTATTTATTTATTTATTATTTATTTTATTTGATACCTGCTTGCCCTTGCATGCATTACACCATGGTAGATACATAACACTAAGCATCAAATATGATACCAAACAACAAAATATTCTACAAAGCGCGGTGAAAATCATGATTATAAACAGTGGATAAAATCATACGTGGAAGATAATTACACTCTCATCTTCATCTAAAATAAAATGAATCGCGCAAGGCGTCAACTTAAAGGAAAGTAATAATTTGCTTCAAGCTAGCGATCCCACTTTGGGATATGTAGACTGGCGCTTGGATACTCCTCCCCTTCTATTGCAGTTTTGGAATGATAGATATTACGAAAAAATTTGAACCTCAGGTTTGGTGAATAGGGCGGAAGGCCGGCTAGAGCCAGAAGTCCTGCCGGCACCCCTCATTGGTCCGGAGTGAGCACTCAACGGATGGGACTAATAAAGTTTTTTCCTCGTCCAGCTCTCCTCGTCCTCCCGTCTTACATTTAAGTTTACTTTTACTTTCCCTCACTAAGTTGATAGCCAATACCTAATACGAATCGCACCCCCTATTCTGTATGGTTTCGAGCGTCCAGTCTCTGTAGGGATCCCAGAAACACATGCGTACTCCTACATTTATTATTTATTTATTTATTTGTACATACTGCAGGCCCATTGAAGGGCCCAACAGGAGGGGCATAACATCAAGGTGTACATGAAAACAAATCAGCAAACAGTGTTTTTCAACGTTTGAGGGTAAAAGCGGTTCCACCTGTGATGGTTCGAGGGAAAAACGAGTATTTAGATGAGTTCTGGCGTAGTGGGGGTAAGTGATTGGAGGTGCCTATTTCTTGACAGGCTTGATGTAAGAGTCAGGTTGCATGGATAATTTGTGGTTTTTAGTAGAAACATGAATTTATGTAACATTTTTTTCGAATTTGCAGCGTAGGAAGTCAATAAGAGGGTAGGAGAGTAGTTGCGCGATATTTGGAGAATTAAATCGGACAGTTACGCTGAATCATTTCAAGGCACTATGTTAATTTTGTGTTAAGGGTCCCATACCGAACATGCATATTCTAATTTTGGCCTTATTATGGAATACAAGCCTAAGTTAGCAGGAGATGGCGCAGTTTATGCCAGAGTTTACGAAACGATGAGCAAATATTTTTAACGTGTTTATTCCAACTAAGGTTATTGGTTAAAGTTACGCCTAAGTATTTATATTCACGCCTATTTCTATTCATGGTTTTATGGTTATCGAGCGTATCAGCAAAACCAGCTTCTTTGCTGTAGGGATAAGGGAGGTCAAGGGAACGCCGGAACACATGACCATCAATGCTTACAAATTGAACACGGTTAGACAAATACGCAGAAACCCAGTTAATTGAAAGAGCGCATTGAGCGCATATGAGTGAAATACGGTTGTTCTTTTAAGTTAGGTGGAGGTTCGCTGAAATTTTATCTCGGAAAGCCAAAAACACGTGCAGCCGTAACTTTTATGTTGTGAACGTGCCTATTTCTTTAACAACTCGTTAAATAAACTCCTCGTTATTTATATTCCCCGGCCGTTCTTAAAGCAGTGTAATTTACTGGATACGCATTCAATTGGAATGAAGGTTTTCTTGTAAAGTTGACGTTAACACACTTTTTAAGATTCAACGACTTTTCTGAATAAGCACACCAGGATGTTATTAACTTGAATAATGCTGCAAGTATTCGGAATCACGTTCATTCGCTATAGTCCTGTAAATTACACAGTCATTCGCGAACATTTTTAACAAAGATTTGAGGCCACACAAACAAAAGAGGGCCCACAATTGAGCCTTGGGGAATTCCTGAGGTAGCGGGAACATATCCGGACGAACAACCATTGAGAGCGACCAGCTGCTGTCTTAGAGATATACTCGGCTATCCATGCAATAACCGATTCATTCAGTTTATTGCCCGCAATGTACTAACAAGAAGGTGATATGAAACACCATCAAATGCTTTTTTGCCGCACAAGAAAATAGTCAGCTACTTTAAGCTTATCTATTGCTAGAGAAAATTGTGCGTGAACTGAACAAGCTGCGTTGAGCGAGAAAAACCCGACGAAATCCGTGTTTGCTAGGATGCTGGCGATTATGTTTAACGAAATGAGTCATATCCCAAGTGTAGCTAATCTCAATTTCAAACACCGCAACTAAATTAACACCCAGGCTTCGTCATTCACAAGGCTCTGTTGTTATGGCAAATTCAAAATAACACTTGTTCTCAAATAGGCAGTCATAAAATCCCATGAAGTAACATAGTGCCGGGCACGAAGTTAAGCCTACCAATGCACGAGCTTAGCCTCTTCTACGTTTATCACAAACAATATAGTGCACATTGTTTTTCGCAGTACTATTGTGAGAAGAATAGCCGGAAAACTTGCGCTTTTGCGCGCCCTTGCCTTTCTTGGTGGGGAGTCCTTGACATGGCGCCGGTTGAGCTCCTGCGTGGTGGCCGCTTGCTCGACCCCCTTTAAGGCCACTAATTTTGGTGAACCACCGCACCATCTCGGGTCGGACATCGCTGCCGGGTCAATGTCTCCAATGGTCTCCATTTCTTGAGGGGGCGCATAGCCTCGAGCTGATGCGTCGGACGAAGCCGACGGGCGAGGCGTTGTAGCGGCTATGACTGGCGAGGCTTAGCTCACCCGTCGGTGTGGCACAGTCTTCTTGTGGCAATAAATGGCAGTTCGATGGCCTAAACGTTTCCCTGGTAATGTCCAGTGAGTCCTTGCACACTGCCCGTTCACCTAGAACACTCATTACTGTTTGCTAAACGTAGTTCATTTAAAACGTAGAAACACCGAGCGCATGAAAAACGTGTCTGCGCCATTCGACTCCCTAACGGCTCTTTCTTCACCCAGGAAAAACGGTCCTACATCGGCGGGTCTTCTTCCAAGCACGTCTGTGCATGAATTCTCGGTGCCCAGACGCGCGTCGTTGTTCGCACCTTATACCTTACGAAGGCCGGTATCCTCTTGAACACCGGTTGCCGAAAATTCTGCGGCCGTTCGCTTGCCGTAATTCGGCCGAGGACCGCTAACCAAATGATAAACGTACATTCTGAGGCCGTGAGTCGGCTGGTCTCCTTTATAACACCGGCTGCCCGAAGAAAACGAATATTCTGCCCCCGGACGCGCGGTTCACCGTTGAAAGAGCGGATGCGCGGCTGCCGCGCTACGGTCCGGTCTCCTTTCGAACACCAACTGCCACAAGAATACGGATATCCTGTGGCCGGTCGCTTGCCATGCTTCGGCTGAACACCGCTTCCCGAAGGAAAAACGGTTGCCCTAAAGCCGTACTCCGGCCGATTTCTTTCTCAACATCGGCAGCCGAAAGGGAACTGAATATCTGGCAGCCGGGCAGCTGCCGTTGTGCGTCTGAACACGGGGCGGCCCGAAGAAATACTGAAGTGCTGGTTGCCGAATGTTGGCCGCTCGTCGTACGATCAGTGGCTGCCAGAACCTGGATGCTGGCCGGACAGGCCAGAAAGCGGCTATAGACGGGCCCGTCTTCGGACACACTTTCTGTGCCGCCTGGGCTGCAGATGCCTGTCTTCATGCAACATATTGGCGAGGAGGCAGAAATATTTTCCTCATCGTTATTCTACCGAGTCGCAAGTTTGTATGTGTCCTAAAATAATAAGGGTAGTCACTACACGCGACAAGGAGAACTGCAGCGAGCTGTTTAAAAAAGAAGTAATCACTGTAATAATTCCAAAACAATCATGTCTTGAGTCTGTATGGGTGTAATTGAGGTGCGGCATAACTAAAGTCATTATTGGTGCCGCTTATCGCCCCCCCCCCCACATGAATACATTGCATACAAATTCCGTCAAGTTTTAAGTAATATTTGTACACGTTTTCCTAATTCAGCGCTTATATACTTTGGTAACACCTATTTTCCGGTCATAAATTAGTCTACGTTATCTTTATTCGCCAGCGATACTGAAGCTCATGCGTTCCTTGTGTGTTGTGCTGATTCTTCGCTGATTCAGTAATCACCTCAGCCAACATTTTATATCTAATCCTGACAAAGAATCCCGATCTTTGTTCTTACATCATCAAACTCGGATGGGCTCTCAGATTATCGCATCGTCACGGTAAATCTAACGTATTCACCCCATAAGGAAAAAATCAGGAGGAAACAGATTAGGTGCTACAGCAGAGTTAACTTCGATTGTGTCAACCAAGAGTTATTCCTTTTTGCAGAAGGATTTCTACATGAGTATTTGTCACGTTCCATCGATGCGAACTGAATTCTTTTCAAAAATACCTTTTCTCAACTCATCGCCAAATATATACCCCTGATAACAATATCTTGCGATAACACTGCTCCTTGGTTGAATGGTTAACTTCGTCGCCTTAATAATAACAAGAAATATTTCTACAGGCAAGCACACAAGAATAAAGGATCAACTTCGTGGCGCCGGTACAAAATGTGGGACCAGCAAATCAAGCGGTACTTAAAACCACACGCCGTCATTTTTTACGCATGATTTATCCTCGATGTTAAGTAACAGTCCGCAAAGGTTCTGGCTCTTAATTAACCCCTGATCGCGTCCCGTTATTACAATTTCAACAGACAATGGTGATGTGATTCGAGAGGGTTGTTCCGCACAGGTTCTTAGCGGTGTATTTTGTTCTGTGTTTCCCCATGGAAGCATTACCACTTGTCCTATCTTTCTATCTTTACTATACCAACTCCGTTTAAAAAACTCTTCTGCTCCGGACCACCTCTGTTTCAATAATGAAATACGCAAAAATGCTTCTGATGCTATCTATTGCATGTCGTCCTCTCTTTTTTTAAGTCTCTTTTATCTGGTACAATCCCTGAAGATTGGAGAATAGCAAAAGTAACACCCATGTACATTTAAATTTGACAATTCCTTAGCACGTAACTACCGACCTGTATCAATAACAAGCACTATTTGTAAACTCCTCGAACACATCATCGACTCACAGGTGATTAGCTACTTAGAAGAAAATAATATCATCTTGATATACCAGCACGGATTTGGGAGAGGGTATTTGTGTGACACTCACCTTTCTGGTTTTATTAATGACATTCACTTATCTGTTGATGCCGGGCTCCAAATAGACAGAATGTTTAAATTTTTCCAAAGCTTTCGACCGGTTACCTCACCCCAGATTGCTAATCAAACTTACAAAACCTAAGATACACCCTCTTGTAATTGGATGGGTTAAAAATTTTCTGTCCTCAAGGGTTCAGGTCCCATCGGCTAAAACGTTAATTTTTCTTTTGGTTAAGTACACTCTGGTGTTCTCTAAGGCAGTGTCCTGGGCCCCTTACCTTATCTAATTTTTATCAGTCTTACCAAATTGTGTTTCTTCGAGGATAAGGCTGTTTGCCGATGACTGTGCTGTTTATCGTACAATAACGTGCTTGAAATAACCTCTACTCAATATATACTTGCTGTTCCACTTGATTATTCTCACTGAATAATTCTAAAGCTCAACTTAAGTCCTTTAGAAACCACGCATCTCGCATTCCAAGTTCATATTCCGTTATAATATAACTTTTGAGCTAGCAAACAGTTACAAGTACCTGGGACTTACCCTGCAGAGTTTACAAACATGGAATCATATCAACATCATTCTTGCATCCGCCAAACGCTCATTGGGTTTTTCAGAGCACAGGTTAAAACATGCTTCATCCAACCTCCGCAAACTTGCATACACAGCTCTCATGAGACCTAAAACTGAATAAGCATGTACAGTTTGGGACCCTGACAAAGCATACTTAGTCGACCAAATTGAATCCCTTCAAAATCGTGCCATGCATTTTATTGTTTCAGATTATTCACGCCATACAAGGGACACAACTCTCAAACTTCGGGCATCTTAACTATCCTATCACATTGGCGTAAAATATCACGTTTCTCATTGTTTAATGAACTGTACCTTCACTCTTCAACATATGGTGAGTTCTTTTCTTCGCAACCGACCATCTTTCCCCGACGGGACCATGACTTTAAGCGACACGTGTGAAATCCCACATTTATACATATTCACAATCATTCATACCGCGGACAATTGTTGATTAGAATACCCTACCATCTCACATTGCAACTGTAACTCATCCGACCAAATTTTTCAAACATTTACACCGGCACTTTTATTGTTAACTTCACTAAAAGTGCTTTTTTCTCAGATGTTTTGTTTGTTGTCTTTTCTTCTTTCCTTCTATCTTTCTTTATTTATTTCTTTTGCCTCGCACCAGCTTGTATGCCTATTAACATGCTGTTTGCCTTCTTTGCATTGTTTGTTTTCAAAGTATCCCCCCTTTATGTAGTACCCTCGTAGTGAGGGACTTTAGGAGTATCTTTGAATAAATAAATAAATAAATATCTTAATGTGTAAGGAGAACCATACCAATGTTTTTATCAACTTTGTCGGAAATCGTCGAATGAGATCGCAATACATTGTAATGCCAGTAAATACTTGAAAGATTGATAAGAACAGCGTAGTTATTAAAAGGGGTGGATAATGAGCGCATGGTATAGCACCCCACTTTTACATGAAAAATTGAAACTGTGTCAAACAGTTCCCGTCTGCAATGGCTCTACGGTGTATCCCCGAGATAATCTTCTGCGGAGGCGCACACAGCTAGGTGACTTTTAAACTGCAATTGTCAATGTTTACTGCAGCTGCCCTTTTGTAGGACCAACACAACGAGAGTAGCGGAATTTCTGTTTACCGACTAAAGCCGATATAAACAAAAAAATGGCAGACAGTACTATATCTTCTTACTGCGACACAATTAAGAACTGAACCACACAAAATCGGTGGAGGCAGCACTCAATTTTATTGCATGCGGAAGAGCTGTAGTAAGTAAACTTCTCGAGTGCCTTGTGGTCCTCTCGTCCCATATTTCGGTACCAGTTGGGGTCCAGCGCCCCGGCTTCTTGGACCATGGCCACATAGGCTGCAATAGAAAAATGCGGAAAAATTGGCGATTTGACATCTGCGGAATAAATCGTCCTCCATCGCGTATACGCCAAAATCCCTTCAAGAAGGCTATTTAAGACTTTTCATATCCCGCCACAGAATGCGAGCTTCTTGTACACAGAAATTTGTAGTAGTATGTTGGTGTTTATGGCGCAAGGGCAGCCAAGGCCAAAAGCACCAACATCGTATTTAGCGGTCCTTCTCTGTCTACCTGGATTAAAGCGGCCGCCCATCTGCTCTAAATATGTAAAATAAACGTTTGTTCCTCCTCCTTCGCTGTCATTTTAGGGTCCAAATTGGATCTGAAATGAGTAAGGTATATTTACTAAAAGAGCTTAATGTATGTGTGTAAGGGGCCCTGATGTTAAAAATTACGAAAATGAGAAGAATGATGGGTGAATGTGACCATGACAATCGCATAAACCTTGGTAGAAACGTTAATGCTGAGAGATCCGAACGTTACATGTGATATAAGATGAGATTTAAAAAATTGACTTGGGCGAGATATGGTAAAACACGTATGTTCGTCACCACTGGTTCGCCTCTTAAAAACAAAGAGGAATAAAGTGAATTCTGTTCTTCTATAAATCACGGACGTTTCGCTATCTGACATCATTTCAGGATTTGCATTCAATAATTACATGTAGGACTGTACGCCGTTCTGCACGTCTGTTGCAAACTCGGGGTAATCAACCAGTTTGGAGATACGAATATGGGACATGTGTGTGGCCTGTTCGAAGCCTGCTCATAAACACTTCATTTTTACCTACGTTGTTTGTCATCTATTTTTGTAGTTTCTTGTGTGTCAGTTCATCTCAGTGTTGTTGCCAGCATTCGCGGAGCCGTCTTCGTATTACTGATTTTATGTCCTCGTACGGTACTTGTGAGATTTTGAAATCACTGCGCAAAGCGGTCAGCGCAGCAGTTTCGTCAGCGACCTCATTTACCGCTATACTGGAATCCCCTGAAACCCAGCATACTATTGTCTTGAGCCCTAGAGAACGTGCTGTCACCATTTCTTGACTGACGCGGTTCATGAGAACATTGCGACTGCGTTTTGGTCACTGTAGTGATCTGACGACGCTCAGAGAGTCTGTAAAAAGGAGTGATTGCTGTGGTTTTGTTCGTGTAATGTGCTGTAGTGTTAGAAGAATTACATATGCTTCTGCTGTGAAAAAGCCAGTATTTACGTTCATCCTTTTTACACTGCATACGTTAGAGCCGTGTGTAGCAAATGACACAGCAGTAGCACTTTTCGAGCCATCTGTGTAAAAAGCATTGTATTTGAGGTACTTGTGTTGTATGTGTAGCAGATGCTGCAAAATAAGCCCTCTTGGTACATTCCTTTTTACTATTTCTCAAAGGGAAAGGAAATATGGGCGTTCCGATGCTAGTGAAGTATATTGGCTTCTGCGATGGGTTGGGTCTCTGCAGCTGTGCTCGAGGGGACGTTGACGTGATGCCGTAGTCGTTGTATGGTCCACAAAACGGGCGTCTGTGTAGTAGGTGTCATGGATTGGTTCGGACAAGTGTTGAGCGCGAGATGCTCTACGTTCTTGATCTGTAGCTCGACCAATGTGCTTTGGTACGGACAGCACAGCGATTCTTGGTATGCCCTCCCAAGGTGTCGGCGGGGCAGTGATGGATCGGAGGTGGTCGTTGGGATACCCGAGGTGGCGAAGAATTTCCCGCCCTTGCATTGAAGTTGTTAGTCGGTGGTGTTGAGCTTTATGATAAACTGAGGCTTTTTCTTCGAGATTATTATGGAGGCCAGCGTCGTTAATTAATGCCGTGGGGGCGTAGAGAGGCACTCCCATTTCTACGCGTATGCATTTTGTGATGGCTGTTTCTATTTGCTTGGCGTGTGTCTTGGTAAGGCGCTGAAAAGGGTATACATACATGACACTTGAGAACACAAAGGCTTCGTCTATTCGGCGTAATTCGTGTTCTTGGAGGCCTTCATGGTGTCGCGTCACGTGGAAGAGCATTTGGTGAATTTGTTTAATTTAGGCAATGATGGATTTGACTCATTCTGTACTTTTGGCGTTTGTTGGCGGATGAAGCCCAGGATCTTGATGTGGCTACGGCGTAGGATTGGTAAGTTGTTAACTGTCAGAGTGATCAGGTTGCAATACTCGTTATTTTCCTTGGTTTTGTTGTCCAATACAACAACATATTCTGATTTCTTCTTTGAGCAGGTGAGTCCGACTTCGTGGGCGTGCCCACGGATGATATCGACGCCCTGTTGTAACTTGTATTCCTGCTCGCCAGAGCTACCCTTTGTACACCAGAGTGGGACCTCGTCAGCTTACATGGCGTGTTGAAGATTTGGAATAGCGTTCAGTTTGGCGGGGAGGTTCTGCATCGCCAGATTGAAGAGCGTTGGTTATATCAATCCTTGTGGTGTGCCTCTGTGAAGAGAGGAAGGCCGAGATGGTTTCCCATCGGGTCCCAAGATGCAGATGGTTCGGTCGGTTAGAAAATGTTTTTAACGTAATTAAAAATACGGATACCCGGTTATGTTTCCTTGAGGCTGAGAAGTATCGTGTCATGCAGCACATTGTCAAAAGCTTTTTTTATATCTACTCCTAAGAGGTTCGTAATTGGGCTGCACTGCGCTGTGCGTATACGTCCTCATGAATGCGCTCGGTAATGTCCTGTGCGCTCACATGTTTTCGAAATCCCACCATTGTGGCTGGCAGGTGGCCGTTGTTTAGCCGGTGCCATTCCAGTCTAGCGAGGACCAACTTCTCTATAGGTTTCCCAACACACGATGTCATCGAGATAGGGCGGAGGTTGGCGGGTGTGTTGGGTGGGTTTCCTGATTTGGGGATGAGGGAAACGTGAGCTTCTTTTCATTGGGAGGGGGGGGTGTAGTTTTCCTTATCTCCAAGCCCGACTGATATAGTCGAGAAGTTCTGCGAGTTTCTGGTGAGGAGGTTACGGATCATTCCGTATGTAATTTTATCGTGTCCCGGGGCGCTGTTGCGAGTGAGTTTATGGAGTGCCATGCTCAGTTCTGCGGGTGAAAAGTCCGAGTTGATTCCTTTATCCTCATCTGCTGGGGCTCACTCTGTGTAAATGATGTCGATGCGTGTGATAATACAAGGGGGTAGAGTGTGTTACGGATCTTTTCTGTGATATCTTGTGGTGTGCCTCGTATCGCTAAGGGAAGCCGTTGGATGCGTGTTTTTTGTTTTTTGTTGTCCCAGTACTGTTCAAAACAGTTTCCAGACCCTTGCCATATGAAGCTTACCGTTGAGCCCTTTGCATACTTGAAGCCAATTCAATGTGGCTAACTTGTCGGCATACTTTTGGGCTTCGTGATTGAGGCGGTAAAGGCGTTCTTTAAGCCCGCCGTTAAGCTTGTCACGTTTCCAGCGTTTGATAATAGCACGGCGCTTTCTCCAGGAGGTAGGGAGGTGCTGGTCAATGTACGGGTTGGATTCCGTGCGGGCCATTCTTTTGGTGTGTTTACTACCATTGTCAAGATGACGTCGCTCTACTCATCAAGGGGAATGCCGATTGTGTCAATTTCTTGCAGGTGTTTACGCACTTTCGGCCAATGGGTTATAGGTCTTGTGCTCCTGTTTGATTGGTTTCTTTTTGATGACCTGGTGAGAGGGACACTTATTTGGATAATGTTGTGGTCACTCCCGAGAGTTTCTACGGTGCTATCCCAGGCGGCGATTAGCGGACCTCGAATACAGTAAGATGGAGATTTGTGTCCGCCTCCTGATTGGAGCCGAGCCTCGTGAGAGATATGGTGTCATTCATAAGGGTGAATTGATGGAGGCTGGATAAATTCGTCCTATTTACGCCTTAAAGGGCACTTTCGGTTGTAGCCCCAGGTGGGCCGGGTACAGTTGAAATCTCCAAGCTATGGGAGCGTGTATGAGCTACGAGTTGCATTACACAGCGTATGGAAGGCGGGCAGCCTGGCGGTTGTTTGGTTGGGCCGCCAATAGCAGTTTATAATAGTGATGTTATGACTGTCAACCATTTTAGTAGTAGCTATGCGCTCTTTTCCAGAGGAATTAAGGTGCGTCGTATCCAGTTGGATGGTTTGGAGCGTCTTGTCTACTTAGTTATTTGTCATGGTAGGTGGCGTGGATAGCGGTTTCGTACCTTTCCTATTCGGGAAATGCTTGGCTGAACATAGCGATCATATCCACGGTGCGAAAAGTATCCGTTAGTTTCTCGTAAGGTAATATTATCCCGTTTATCTTCGTGATGAGCACGTGTTGAAGTAAGGCAATGCGTTTTCGGCGGAGACCTCTACAGTTCCATTGCCATATTGTGAGTGATGGAGGGCTTGGAATTGATTGGGTGCGCAGCCTAGACATGTTCTGCGTTCGTTGGCTCTGGGGTGGCAGTGCTATGGCGCTTGCGGGGAAGGAGCTCCTCTTCTAGGAACTTGAAGGCGCACTGTCAATCTGTTGTAGCATGTTCTCGAGAGGGGCGAGAGCTTGTTAAATAAGGGGGGCCAGTATTTGCTGTAACAGACCTGGGAGCGTCTGTTGAATGATCTCGTGCACGTGCTGTGCTATTGCTTTGTTGCTGAGGGGGATGGTGGTTGAAAATTTTGTATTGTGTTTGTGTAGATTGGGTTTAACGTGGGCATCTTGAGAAACGGGGGTTTAATATTTGGGGAGGAGTGGGGGGGGGGGTTAGCTGAGCCGGCTTACCTGTGGCAGATCTTACTTGTCTTCTAGCGGACCTTGATGGGGCCAGGGAAGGCGACGTCGCTTGGACAGTGGAGCGAGCCTGTTGGGAGTCCTCGATGTGAACCTTGTTCGGCCCATGCCTCTTCGTTTGTAGATGAAGCTCGCTCGATGGGCCCAAACGGTGGGTACGGCTACGGCTACGGTGTTTTGAATGATCCGGGCTCTTGCTCCGTTCTTGTGACCGGGACAGCAGGTCAAAGCGGTTGCTTGTATTGAGCGGTGGCCACGCGCGTGCGTCGCCACGTGGCACGAGGGTTCTTGGCGACGTTGCTGTGTGGCATGAATACGGGAGCGGATAGATTTCGTAGCGTAGATGCGTGCTTGACATTTTGCGGATGAGGAACTGGTGCTCTCCATTACAGTTTACGCAGTGAGCCTCACATTTATGGGGGGTCGTTGCGGGTTCTACGTTTGGGAAAAAATTCACAGCATATCCACGGGTGAATGATGATGAGTGGGCGAAGCTCCTGAGGGGAAATCATCGGTAAAACCGTGACTCTTCAGTGAAAGTTCGCCCACTACATCTGTGTCCGAACGTCTAGAAAGTCTCGCTTAAACCGCGCGTCGGCACCTTGGGGCTGAGCTCGCCTGATGCGTTTTGCAGACGCCTCACGAGCTCTCACTGCATCGGGGTCTGCCTGCCGATACGCGCGCTTTCTCGCCGCTTCCCGTTCTCTGACGTTTTGGAGATCCTCTTCGCGCCGCAGCCCGTGCCGCTTCGCGTACGGCAGGGTCCTCGCGCCGTTGCCGTGACGCTTGGGCCTCTCGTTCTCGAACGCTGGGATCTTGGCGGCGTCGTCGCGCAGCCAGACGACACGCTTCGGCCTCCCGCTCTCGTACGGCAGGATCTTGGCGGCGGCGTCGCGCAGCTTCACGGAGCGCTTCTGCCTCGCGGGCTCGCACATCTGCAGCCTTATCCATCGGGCGACTCCGAGCGCGCGCCAACAGCGAACGGATTTTATTACAACGCTCCCCGCCATCTAGTAAACAATCCAAGAACTAAACTAGAGGTAGCCACGCCATCTAGTAAACAATCCAAGCGCATCTTTTCATCATATACAAGTACCGCCATCTAGTAAACAATCCAAGAACTAAACTAGAGGTAGCCACGCCATCTAGTAAACAATCCAAGAACTAAACTAGAGGTGGCTACATACATACGTCGAGGATGGACAGACCCACGCCCTAAGGAGCTTCGCCCCTAAAACTGCTTGCCGCAGTTTGCACATCGTACGTACTCGTTTTTTGTTTGGGCAAATGTTGGAGCGATGTCCTATTGCGTGGCAATGGTGACACTGTTCGCTGTGTGGTTATTGCAGGAAGATACGGTAATCGTCGGAGAAAAATGTAGCATGTCGGGGAAGTTACGCCCTCAACTGTGATTAATATGGTATTAGTCTTCCCTATTCTACGGGCAGCTAATATCTTGCGGCCTTGAATGTGAAGCTCTGTACGTAGTGTTTCGTCTGGGACAACTGTGAAAACACCATAAATTACCCCACGAGCATTACAGGGGTCATTTGTTACGTAAGATCGAACTACATGGCACATGCCGGTGATGAGGTCTTCTTGCATTGAAATGATCTTTGTACAGCAGGGGGGTGGTAAGTGTCGATGGAAAGGAGGTTCTGTGAAGCTCGAAGCTTGATGAAGGTATTGTTCCTTTCTAGTTTAGTCTGACCAGCAGTTTGAAGTATGGCGTGGCATAGATGAGTGAAGTTGAGTTCAGATAAATTCATGTTATCCAGACATTTCCGAACCACGCTGGTGGACGTAGCTTGGAGAGGAGCCGTAGTAGGAAACTGCTAAGGATGGGGGTGGCTTCCAGCCTGCATGTCGTTTGAGGCGACGTTCTGGTTGGTAAAGTACATAGGGATGGTAGAGTCCATGAAGGCGGAGAGCGAGCGGCAACAGCCGCTTCGCTGGTGCTATGGTTGGAAGTTACGCTTATTCCGGAGCTTTCTTCGAGGGGGGCTGCAGTTGTCGGTTTGTCGAAAAATACGGGCCGCTGGGCTGGGATTTCCAAAGCCCTATTTGCAGAGCTCGATCACTTCCCTATGTAATGAGATCGGCAGGACTCTGTTGTGAAGAAGCGTGGTGTTCACCAGTTTCATTTCCCGGAGGGAGCACGGGGAGAAGGAAATCTCACGATATGAATGTGACGCGCGAAGCGGATTTCATGCTAGTAGCGGGCAAAGAACCGCGCTCAAGGTCAGAGTGGCGGGGGAAATTTCGTGTCTAGCGAAACGATTAAGCCATGCCAGGCGCCAGCTACAAGCATGCTATGTAAGCAAAGATGGCTGCCTTAACCGAGCTGATACAGTAGCCCAGGGTGATAATTGAAGAGGCGGAAGAAAGTAAAGATGAAGGTAAAGGTAAAAAACCCGATTGAAAATACGGAGGCGATTTGGGCAGAACGAGGACTCATAAAGAGGCTAACATTGGTAATAAGGTAAAGCATAACTATGGTACGATGCAAACGCGAGGGTGTTGTTAAGTGTATGAAGCGTACATGAAGCGATGTAGTTGAGAAGTGCTTATTATGCAAGAGTGTTTCAAATTTGAGATTTAGTGATGTGCTTGATTTCGTTAATGTGTTTGGGCACAGACGGTATTAGTAGGTTGATGTAAGTGTGTGAACTGTACATACAGAAGTGGCAAAGTCCGTATTGAGAAACGGGAGAAGAAAAAAAGTTGTTTTGTGGGGATTGGCAAGCAGTGTTGTTGAAGAAGGGATCATTGGTTCGTTTGATTTTTGGTGTAGTTAGAGCAGAGTGTTCAACTGAATTGGGGTCTCAGAAAGTGTGGTGTTGGTCATACAAGTGGTAAAACTGGTGCGAACACAACACATGTGTTCTGTGACATAAATGAAATGCAAACGTCAAAAATGAAAGGGAAGTGTGCAGTAAAAAGTGCGATGAGAGAGGCGAGCAGTGGTGGTGAACAGTGCACTCAGTAGAAGTGAGCCATGGTGGTGGAACAAGACATCGGTGGCCAAGCTGAAGCAGTTTTTTTTAGAAAAAACTCATGAAGCGGTGGGAAATTTGTATGTATCAAGAGCACCGCCGAAGAAGGGAGCATCAAAATCATGGGAAAAAGGGAAGAAAAAGGAACCAAAAACGGCCAGTTGAAGTGCGCGTCAGCAGCGCACCAATGAACGAATGCCGCGCCTGAACTCCAAGACATCATGTTCAAGTATTGCAGCGCACTGGTCAGCCAATCAGAGAACGCCGCGCAAGAGACCAGTCGCGTGATGAACATATATTTGCTTGAAAACGCAAGGATCCCATTAGAGTGCACCACATTCAAACCAAGAGGTGCTAAAATCCCGGCAAACTAGGAACAGGGGGAGGCATAAAACGAGGAGGCGGAAGCAGCGCTTGAGCTTCAAGGAACGAGTCAGCGGGATGCGGCCAAGGCACCGACGATGCCTACCAAGCCTGGGCGGAAGCGGGCCGAGTTTGCATCGACTGCGGCCGACTGCAACATCCTAGGCGCACGACGTACCTGCTTCATGGCCCCAGCGGCGGCGGTCGGGCACCTGCGGACCACCCCAACGCTCCGTCGACCATCGCTTCGACGGCCCGAAGGGCCACGTTTGTGCCGAGATCTACCTCGGACCTCCTGCACCAGCGGCTACCAGGAGGTAGCCACCGAGGAAAATTTAGCACGCGGAGCCCACGCCCTCCAAGCAACTACCGCGCGCATCGAACGCCGGCCTCAACACGAGACAACGACGTCTACCACCGAGACGCGGCAACGCAAGGGTGCGACACGTCAGCGCCGACGACCGGGATAGACCACTGCATCACGGACACTTGTCATAGGACACAACTAGAAAGTAATTGTGGTAGTGACTTGGCTTAAGACAGTGTTATTGTTTATTGATGAGTGAATCGGAATGGTCGAGAAACTTTTTTGTAGATACTTTTGGGTTTTCCTGTTAAATTTTTTCTGGATATTTATTTGAGGATTGATTGTTATCCGGTTTGTGCAATTGATTGTTTAAGTTGTTTGTGCTGGGGTTTTTTGAGTGTGCATTAAATGTGTGTTTTGTAAAACATGTCAACCTCTTTCATGCGTTCATCGCTCTGAGGTGGTCAAGACAGCCTCACCATCTGTTCACGTGACACCGGAAATCATCTCCAATGAAAAGTTTCACCCATAAGACATGCCTCCAATGGTCGCATGTCGTCTCTGCTTTTACCAAAAGCGTCTCTAGGCTCTACAGCGCCTTTTGCAGTAGGGGTTTGAGTTGGTTCAGACATAACGTTTGATTTCTTGAGAAAGGTAAGCAAGAACTCCTGCCTTTGTCTTTAGACCTATGAAAAAGGATAGCTCCTTGCCATTCGAAATCTCTTCTCAGTTTAGTATGTCTGCTTGGTGACGTTTTCGCGTGGTCATTCGTTCGTGTTTTTTATAGCTAACGTTTTGTATTTTTTCTTACGCACAAAACGCGCGTCATAAAATTACACTGAACGTTTAAAAGCACATTCCCTACGAGAAAACATTTTTCGTATGTCTACACTGCCTGGTGTGAAGAAATGCCGGCTTGTGTCGCCATACCGGCTTGATGCGCATTGCTGTGCTCATTGTATGTGAAACGGGCCACTTCAAAAATATGCATTACGGCACCGAGAAATGGCGAGAGGTCATTGTGGTCTCATACGGGTAACGTCTGGGATGGCTCCGGAAGAGAAGTTGCAGCAATGGGTGCTTATGGTGAAACCCGAATCCTGAGAAGCCTGTATGCGCCAAAACGTAGCCCTGTATGACTGCCAGGTCAATTATTCCTGTTACAACAAAAAAGAAAACGGATAACAAAACGCCTTCTAGAACACACCCGGCGATGTTCAAAAATTTCAAAAGAGAATCTAAATGAGGGAAATAATGCAGTTCTGCGTGCAAAAAGGGGATGTTGATATCACTAGCCAAGCAATTGCAGGAAAGTATATCTCGTCCAACTAATTAGAAGCCCTAGCAAGCAAAACGACAATGCACGTAGTTTAGTTTGTTCAAACAAATTGGATGTAAAGCAGGTCTTCTCATTCTATTCAATTGGCCTGCTTTTGAAGATAACATGACGTTATTCAGCGCCAATTAAGCAAAAACGCTAGCATCCGGTGTACAGGCATATAGGCTCCACAAAATTGGCCACCCTGCGTTCTGCATTTCTAATACCATCAGTTTCTTAATGGGACCGAGAACTTTCTGTGAGGAAAGTAATGCATTTCCCTTTAACCTGGGGGGTCAACCAAAAATGTCGCATGTTATCTCAGGAGAGATATGGCTTGCGTGAAACCGGGCTGCACATGTGTCAGAAGTGTTATTTGAAAACTGCATAAAAGGAACGGTTCTAGGTAACATGATACGGGCATCGATAATCAAGAAGGAGTACAGTAGTATGGTTTTGTTTAATAACCCTGTAACGGCATACATTAAGATAGTTATTGAATAGTTCATTAAAGCGCGCCAGAAATCGTCGCAGCGGGTCAAACTTTCATTCGCTTTTTGGGTCTCAGAAAGTCTAGGAATCGATTAGGTGCCCTATCAGGGAGGATTGATCACAGTTTTACGGAATGTTTTTTGGGCACTTCGGTTCAATTTTGATGCGAGAAAGCTTTCGCTCTTTTTGAAACGTTTGTTAGCAAGGAACTTCAACATTTTGAACGTTATACCCGACTTTAAGCTTCCAGTATACCAACGCTAAAACGTATTCGAATATTGGTTTCACAAGAATCGGACGATGGTTGCGTTTCATTAGCGTAGACGTTAAGGGTACATTTAAACGCAATGAATTGGTGATAGCGTATACCTACATGTGCATAGACGAAGCATAAGGCCTTGTATTGTGTGCTTCATTCCAGCCTCTATACTGTCGCATGTGACATATTGTTGCGTTACAATGATGAACGAGGTTCATTAAAGCTAACCCAAAGAAAGTTTATTAGTGTGAATTTATAAATTTCAAGGCGCAGCCAAACATCACTGTTCGGCGCAACACCCGCTTCCCCGACGTTCTTGGCACAAAAGCAAAGTGTGTTTGCTCACACTTTGACAAGCGGGTTTAGATTTATTGCCTGAACTGCGGCTGGCGCACACGCTGCGTTGGTCCCCTTAATAGGAACCCTCCTGTCGACGTTAGCCAGAGTCGTTTTATGGAATCAAGCGTAGATAACTCATTGATTTGTTGATGCTGGGGTGCCAAAATTCCTTGTTTGAATATAAAACAGGGTTTCAGCACACCATGTCCACAACTTTCTCTAGGGCCTGCTGGCATGCGGATAAAGAATGAAGTCATGTCACTTAACCGTCGTTTATATTGATAGGGTCAGAATAAGCGTCGGAGCTATTTTAGGGGAGACACCGTGCCGACCAACGGTAGGTTCTCAGCAAGACCTTATGACCGTCTTTGGACTACGCGTGTTTGTGACCAAGATTGCAACATCCCGCGTGAGATTGTTCTTGTCAGATTTTTAGGCCCACAAGCTCCAGCCCCCATTCACCAGGCTTGGTGAACTCGAACTCCGTTACACTACAGTGACTTGCGACGTTGAGGTGACATGGCGTGCTGCATGTTGGATACGTGTCGGCCGTACAGAAGCTGACAATTCCTCCCTCGTGATTTTTCTATTGAGCAGTAAGATAGGTGAATATGAAATAACGAAAAACCTCGAGCGAGATCCTGTGTTCGATGTCCACATGCAATGCCTAGCGTGTCCGCAACCGCCTTGCTCCTGAGCTAGGCAAACCCATAGCGCACTGTGGTAGATGCTTGTTCTACTTGTTTGAATGGCCTAGCGAGAATTCGAACAGATAATGCAAGCTGGTAGTACGGTTTGCTTGCGTTTTGCCCGGCTCCCATTCACGACAGGACCGGACGTTGCATCTGACGATGCTGCAACGCCTAGGTCATTAATACTAGGGACACTCTAATGACGAATACCGATCTCAGAAATTTTCGGATTTAAGAAGAAAGCTCAGATTGCTCCGCAGTGCGTATACAGCTTAATGCTTTTAAAAAGTTGAACTAAAGAAATATATTCAGGACCATTCCCGATTTAACGAAGTATTCGGCGCTACTGATACCTTCAAAAGAGAGAAATTTCAGGTATCGTCGGAACGCCACAACGAATGTTGGGCAACGTCAGAAAAAATCAAGACGTCTTGTCGTGTTCTAATGGGACTCTTCTGCCATCTCCGAAATTGTTCAGTTCATTTCCGGTGCAAAGATGTACCAGAGACTACTCACGATGCAGGAACGGCTGAATCTACTGCAAAGAAAATTATACGTGTACACACAAGGGCACTTTCTTCACCATTTTGTAGAGTAAAACAATATTTTCAAGTACAAGCGTTCGCTGACAGCAGATCCATCGCGAGCGCACTTAATAGGTTTAAACGTCTAATATCCGTGATGCAATGAACATGGCGGATGTAGCAGAACAGGGATGTTGTAGAGAATCCCTCTGTGATCGCATGGTCGGTGCAGCCAGAGTTACGTGCAAGTCGCTGGAGCAGCGCGATAAAAACCGGACAGGTTTAACAAACTCCCTCAAGCCCAACAGCAAAAAAAAAAAAACATCAAACTCCCGAAGAAACGTGAAACATGAAAGGAAGCAAAGCTTCTCCCGGGGTTAAGACCAAAACAAAAACAGCTTCGTCCTCGCCCGTGAGGAGTAGCTGGGATGAGGCCCGCTGCAGTGTGACTTCGACCAAAGAAGGGGTCTTGTTTCTGTACGTGTAATATGAACTTATGGATAGCCCAACCATGTAATGCTGTTCATCTCGCATAAATCTGTATAAACTGCAACATACACTTTATCAGTCATTTAAATGGTGTTAGTGGAATTTTTAATATTTTGATGTCAAGAAGAAGCGTAGGAATCTTTAGAAATTGGTACGAAATTATAATGGGCGCTTTTAATGGTAGTCTTCCGTTAATGTTGTTCGCTCTTCCTGCGTAAAATATCTCAAAGCAACGTCAACCTTATCGTGAATGGTTAGAAGAAAACACTTGTTCTCTTGCTTTGTGAAACAAAAAAATCTTGTAATAAAATGGGCTGCTACAATGCGTGCCCCACTATGCCGTTTCATCTGCTTTTTTATATTATTAGCGAGTTCACAGTGAAGTTCGGAACGGTATAAATACGATCTTTTAACAATCCCTGTTCATATGCAAGAGGAAACAACTAACAGCTCCATGGTTGTCGGTGGGGATAAGACTCAAGCCCGTCTAAAT
This sequence comes from Haemaphysalis longicornis, assembly GCA_013339765.2. Lineage (NCBI taxonomy): Eukaryota > Metazoa > Arthropoda > Arachnida > Ixodida > Ixodidae > Haemaphysalis > Haemaphysalis longicornis. The sequence continues at coordinate 5,036 of JABSTR010003762.1, read as the reverse complement.
TTACTACGCAATCACAAATTCATATGGATATATAACAATAATTGTTGAAATACAAGCACGTGTAGATACATAATATTGTGCGGCGTGCATATCTTACTGCTGCTGGGGTCATCAGCTTTAGACTAGAATGCCTTTTTCTATGTACCTTTTTTTATTGCCACAGGGCAAAAGGTAAACGCCACTTGTTGGAAACAGTCATGACAATTTCCAGTGTAGTGGGATGTCCGCAAAAGTAAGAGCGTGCATTCCCCACATGACTGCGTTTCTGGATTAGAAGGGGTCTTTATCAATTACCAAAACACATTCTCCAAATTAGTGAAGAAATCAAACATAACATTGTTTTGTGCCTTCTATCACCGGCGCTGACAGTTCTTTTTCAAGCGAAGGTTTTAGTACATTGCACTGTAATTGTAGCGAAAATGTGCCATGCTGCAGATATCGTACTGTGTGTGAAAGACGGGCGCATGAAGGCCAGAGAATACATCGGGTAAAATAATGTTGCAGAAAAATCCAGCAGAGATCACGTCTCCTGGAATTAACATCAGACTTTTTCTTTCGGATCAGTAAACAACACAAATGGGCTTATATATGTACTGGTGTAACGGCTACGCGTAGTTTCGAAGTAGTTTAGTACATCAAGCCAAATAATTTCTGCAGTGACCAAATCCATTCGTAAAGAAGGCGTTTCTCTTTTTGATTGCCTTTAAAAGATTTAGCCAAAGTTTGCCTTTATTATTTTCAGGTCCCCATCTAAGTAGTCTTTGCTGACGCTTCCGGCTGCTCACTTCAATGTCGTTAGTCATAAATGATTGTAAACTGTGGCATGTCGGGCATTTTCGCGGCGCGTTACAGCCACATTTTATCTTAATTTCAGAAACAAGAATTCATGCAGCCCAATCTCGAATATTCTGACGTTGTCCTCGCATCTCCCTGAAAAGAGCTTTCTCGATTCGTAAATAAACATTGCCTCCTCCTAAAAGCCCGGAAAGCTGCAAAGAAACGAAGAGGTGTTTTTGTATCGCCCCTGTAAATATACCGTTTCGAAGGAGCAGGGCGACGATACAACATCACTGCGCGGTTTTCGGAAAAGAGATCTACATAGATTTATATTGCTATTGAAACTATGCTTTGTTTAAGAGATAGGAACTCCTGTATTACAAAAGATGTAAAATTCTTCATGCGTTGGAAGTGGAATGTGCATAGTTGGACCTATATGGCAACGGGAGCTTGTGGTAGTGTTCGAAAAAAAACATGCACTTTTTCTCAGCATTGAATTCAAATTGCTTGCATTGTGGTGTGCAAACTGACGCTGTGCAAACGCAATCAGGTTCTTTTTGCGAGAAGGGGAACAAAAATGCAGACAGGCGGTAGAAGCATACCACATCAAAAAATCATCCTACTCTGCGTTCAGACCACCCATCTGTCTTCTTGAAGCAGATGTGGGGTATCTTGATCAGGGTACTTTGTAAGACGGAAAGTGTGCACGTAATTTTTCAAGCTTTACTATTATTAGTTTATTAAAAACGAAATGATGGAAGCCTCCAGTGTACGACAGGTTTAAATAGATATATATACGGTACCAATCAGTGACAAGCACGGTCGATAGTTGGATCCTTTATATGTGGATTAGCAATGTATAACAATTCGAAAGGTTAATGGAAAAATATTTGCATTTAAAAACCTTCAGCAACAGAACTGTAAGATTTTTTTTGGGACTTCCGTCCCGCCGTGTCTGAAATAAAAACAGGTGCAGTCCAAAGACATGCGCCAATTCGGTATGGGCCATCATATTACTCCTCCGTCGTGTAAACTCGCCAAGCGCACACGTTAGACGTCGTCTGCGGTAGCGACAATGTGGATTGTCCATTCTGTCCGCATCTAATTTCGGTGTGCACCAAACGCCGCAACTGTTAATCACGTTGAATGCTCCCCATGTTTATTGGCAACCAGGAAAGGCGGCTTATACCACCAGAAGGCTTTGTTCAGATAATGTCCGGTACCTTCACTAAGAAAGGCAGACACCTTTTCATTACAGCAAAACTGCGTGGATAGGATACCTATATTTTGGTTAAATGTGAGTAAAAAGGCACAGGAGTAGCAGTGGGTTCCGTTATTTATCTTTTCTTAAAAATTTCTGGGCGACGTTTTTGGTCCGTATTTATTACGTTTTAACATGGCTATCTCATTGGTCGTTGTGGCCCGACTTCTGTTCTCCGTTGCGCGTCGTTTTGGGTTGGGTGTGTTACGCAAGCCGTAAAGTGCCTACAACACAGGGGAAGATGCGAAAAAACTTATGGTTTTTTCGCTAGAATAAACGTCTAGTTGCTCTAAATTTATTTCAGCGGTAGTTTGGAAGTATTCCCAAAAAAAATACAAGGGAACATGTTTTTTATAGCACTCCTGGAATTCAGCTTAAAAGGTCGTGCTCCTTCAGAGGATGGAAGACCACTGAATTTTTCTGTTCGTGTACTCCTCCAGGAGATGTCGTTTTACTCGAACAGGCAGGATTCTGCAACGTTTGCAACTTCATGCGAAATAATTATGTATTACATGTAAATGAAACCGGGAGAGATGTTCATGCAGTTTTCACGTCTAGTTGTCATGTATTCCTCTGCTACTGGTAACCAGAGCACAACCATGAAATAAAATGGGAGGAGACATTGCATTAAAAAATATTGCATATGTTTTTAAATCTTTCAGCTCTTCAATGGTGCCCATTTCCTGCACGCGGAGAGACTCTACGCCGTCATTGTTAGCATACCCATTATGGATTGGGATGGGGCAAAGTTTGACTTTGACACTTCACGGCCCAGAGCCAGTGGGCTGCTGTCTTCCGGATACGAGTGATTTGGGATGGTGCGTTACAGAAATCGTAAAATACCAACGGTGGGAGAGGGACACGAGTAGCTCCGTGCTTGTTGCCTAGCGTAAGCCTCTAGTCATTCGAAGTTTTATATAGGTAATTAGCTATGGGTATGCTGAATGGCAACTGACAGACAAACTGTTTTGTTTCCTGGACTGATTTTTAATTGTATAGGCTTAACGCGGCGACACAACATAGGCGTGGAGGCGCGCCGTAGTGGAGGCTCCGGATTAACTTTGACAGCCTCAGGATCCTCAACGTGCGCAGATATCTGGTAGCCAGGGGTTTTACTTTTCGCCTCCAATAAAAAACCGGCCGCCGCACAAGGGAATCGAACATGCGTCCTCGTCTCAGCAGCACAACGCCTTAACCAGTGATCCACCCGGGCGGTTTGTTCCTTGATGTGATTGCAAAGCGTACAGCATCCCTTAAAATCTTCTTCAGCGAATAGAGGAATACTGTATTTTTAAAGCAACACACTAATTAGTCTTTTCGCTGAGTTTCTGATGAGCTGGTCTATTTCTGTGTGCAATACGCCACTGTTTGCGCGTCAGCCCCTTCATTGCAACTCAGTGACGATAAGGGGTACGGGGAATGTACTATTGTTACAAGCAGCGTAGCTAACAGTAGTTGGAGTCTACGTCCTGGTCACCCAGTTGACCTAGCTGCTGCCGCCTGCACCGCCGTATTTGGGCATCCAGTTGAGGGCAACACATCTCTCTCTCGTACTGCTCGAACCGGGTTGGACATAATTTCAACTGCTCGCTTACTGTTACAGGCCCACACTATTCGGTATGGTGCGGCCGGCTTTCCACAGTTTGGAATGGTGGTGGTGTGTAATTGTAACGAGTAAAAAAATAGGGTGTAGATGATGCGATGATGAAAATTGTTACTCTCTAGATACCTTACCCCCATGCTTGCACTTCGGGGAGGGAAAGGGGGTCTAATGACACGCTTCTCAGGGAGAGTCTATTATGATGGGTAATTGTCTGCATATAATTAGTGGTTCCGCACCTTTGATTGATCATGGTGTGGAGTCCGGATGGCTAGTTTGTATCCATTCTTGTGGGCGACAAGGTTCCCACGGGGACTTGGTGCGCGGGTGACGAACCGATGGTGATATTTGGGTTGTGGGCCATTTGTGTGCGAAGCTTCATGCGCTAGTAAATGATTTTTGTTGAGGGAGGTTGACACGCCCTTTCGGGTCTGTGATGATAGTAGTTGCGCCATTGTTTGCGATTGTTTTTCCGCTCCTTCCGCTATTGCTTCCACTTCGAATGTGGTTGTGTGACCACATGTGAGACTCGCTAAGGCGTTTTTAATGTTCTTAACCACGGCCGTCATGGCAAGCGCACGAGCCTAGTGTGCCGCGTCCATGCAGGCCTCTTGATTGTTCCAACCATACATTCATGGTAGCCCTTGGACACGGCGTCTCTTCTGCCCTTGGATATGACGGGTGCAGGTTACGGGGTGAGGGTACCACTCCTATTTGTCTCAGGTTATTTCTTGGCATGTCTTCTATCTCAAGCAGACGGTGTTAGAATGAGCGATTTCGACTGGTAGGGGTTATATCCAGGCGTTGTTGTGCTGTGATGTGATCCTGGATTAGCTCTTCCACGGTACTGAGGAGTCCAGAGGGAGTAACGCCTTTTGTGGACGTGCTCATCATTTGACCGAGGGCTCGCTTGAAGGCTTCCGTACTAGAGTGTCATTCTTCTTTGCTTACCCTCTCTCCAGGAAGGCGTGCGCATAGATACACACAATGCGCGAGAGCACGACAGCCGGCCCCAGGCGTTTGGTGACCAGGTAAATGTCGTGGTAAGTATATAACAGCTATACTAACCAAGGCGAGAAAACACTGCCAACAGAGGAATGCCCTTCCTGCCATTCCGATGGTTGACATTGGTCGTGGCTAGTTTGGTTATTGCGTGCTGCTCGTTTAAAAGTCTCGGATGTACGCATACATATATTCTTCGCATTTAAGCGTGGCTAGTGCGTCAAAACATCGCGTCGTGGGAGGTAAAAACACTAACCCTTTGATTGGTAGGTGCTACTAAATCCTTGTGTGCGTGCCTCTGGTTTTGTCGAAGAAGATGTATTTGGGCTTTAGAAATACGCCCTCCAGCGAAAGGTGGTTAGTGAAGTCGAAAAGGGTAAGGGGCATACTACCTGT
>JABSTR010003761.1:0-20169 GCA_013339765.2 Haemaphysalis longicornis | reverse complement strand
TTCGCCAGATGTCGCTACTCGGCAGAGCCGGTAAGCCGGAATGCAGAAACCGCAGAGTGCAATCCTTTCGTTTCCAGCGGCCAACGGCTACTTTTGCTTCATTTAACACGGTAAACGGTAAAGCGCGCTAAGGACACTAGGCAACAGGTCCATTCAGAAGGCTGGTGCAGCAAACCACACTTTCCTGCGATCATGACTTGATGGGAAGCAATGAAATGAAACTCTTTGGCAGTTGTCGTTACGGGATGAGCATGCTCTTGCCCTTGTCGCGACCGCCGCAGAGAATCAGCTGCGACAGCGTTTGGGCTTGAACTGATTTATTCAGCCCGCGTGAGCGCACTTGGGCGTGCGCCTCGTGATCACGAGCAGTGCCCGGCGTCGTCCAAGCGTTGCGTGCGGAGCTCCTCTTCGTCGTCGGCGCGGCGCTCCCTTGGCGCGCCGTTCGTTACCACCTCTGAAACAACGTCGAGGCTACGCTCGAAACACAGATGGTGCAAAGAATCATTTCGGGTACAGCGTCCAAGAAAGCAAATGCAAAGAAAACTCAGACACGGAGCGCTGAGCGATCACGCTTGCTGCAAGCGTCGTTGCTCCTGCGCTCACTGTATCCTTCCGCCGAGAACGGAGGAGCGTCAAGCCCGGTTTGGTCCCGGTGTGTAAGTGCTTTACACTCCGGTATAAAACAAATATGTGTGACTGTGTAAAAGCACCCACACACAAAGATGTTTTTTGTAGCTTTCTGATGTTTTTACGCTCGTAAAAATTGATTAAATCAAGAGCGCACAAACACGTCACGATTAGTTCAAGAAATAGCCGTTGCGCTCCGATACCATCGACCCCCCAAAAACCCCCATCTCAGGGGCCCTTTAAGCGATTGATGATCAAGAAAGCGCCCGTGGCCTATTTTCATTCTTCGAAACAGCTCATTTCTCGGCCGCTCGCCGCACCGCTCACCGCGGTTCCGGTTCGCGCCTCCGCGGCCGGTCAGCGAAGAAATGGGAAGGCTTAACATTGCGGGAGATATCTGATCGCCGGTATTGAAATCAGCGCTGATTACTACAGCTAGCCCAATTTTTCACACCGCTAAAAGCCTTTTTCTCGCATGTGGAACTTCTTTTTCGCAGGCACATGGAGTTGGAAGAGCGGCGGCAAGCTGTTGCTGCCATGGTCTGCGCCGGTTCCAACAGCTTCGTGGGCCGTGCGGACAGGCGCGGCCGGCTTGCGTGCCGACTATTTCCGAGCGCAGAAAACACTTCACAATTTAATGCTTTATTTATCTCTCGAAAACGAAGCACGGAATCTACAAATGTAATTGAGAAATCGTCGTAATCCTGAGGGCTGAACGGGAAAACCGAGACGTAGCTTTCGCTTCAGTCGTGGTGACGCCGAGTCTCGCTGACTTCGAGAGCAAGCAGGTCACACAAACTGCTCTTGAGGCCAACTTTGTGGCGCTCTCTATTTCGTCACAATAGCGTGCGCCTTCAACGCAAACCCAAAGGCCAAAACGCCGGCTCTTGGGTTATGCGCATGCCGCGTGGGAAACCCAAAGCGCTGGGGGCCCGCATTCTAGAGCTACCTAATGAAGACGATGACCACGTCGCAGAAGCAGGCGCTTATCGTTATGGCAGGCAAAATACAACGATGCTGATTTGTGTAGCCATGAATATGGATGTAATGCCCGCTACTCAACCAAGTTCCTTTTGTTTCTTCCACAGTTTTCACTACTCTGTGTAGTTCCTTAGTTCGCAATCGGGCTTTCTTACTTGATCTGCTTACATAACACTTTTCTGTGTGATCTCTGCACGTCTCTTATCGTCTGGTGCTAATCTTTTTTTTTAATTTTGTTATTTCATACGGTTTCATCCTTCCTTTTCCGTGTTCATAATTTTCGATTGTGTAAATTATCTATCTTTCATAGAGCAAAGCAATTGTCGGCGTTAATTTTGTGTCATATTAGTCTTGTGTCATATTAGTGATAGCGTTAAACTCATCGTTGTTCAAGTTGGCTTGAACGACTTTGTATACCCCTGAACCCGCCCGGAATTTACTTCCATATTGCAATGTAACCTTGTCGTGGGGTCTACGTGTGCTGTCATTCATTTATACCAGTCTTCATTTTCTCGACGTCACACATATTTGTCTTGAGGAAAGTGTATGCGGCGGCTGCACATTTCGTTACGGCTTTGTCACGTTTTTTCTTTCGGCACTCTTGCTTTCTGCGTTTGATAATTACAAGCCACGTTCCTAAACAAAAACTTTTTTCATTTCTGCGATTCAGCACATTCTCTCCGGTGACAACTGAGTGCGAACCTACTGTTTTGAGCGCTTCAGAAATGCCTCAGCCCAAAGGTCCTAGGGCCTCCGTATTTTCATAGAAACGTATTCCCAGCACTTCATTCGTGCTTAGCTTGAAGCCGATTGCAGTAAGTTTGGTTGGTAGGCTTAGCTTGATTGGAGTAAACTTGGTCATTTTATGTTGATTTTCCCGCATTTTGTATAGCACGGTGAATTATGATCATCTTTGGACGGAGTGTCGGTACCGCCCCACTTTATAATACTGTAACGTTCTCTTAATGCGCTATGGTGCAGGAGACGACGATTGTAGAAAAAGACGAAGATGCGCTTGAGCACGCGAGGCGTAGCCGCAGTTATGGGGAATAAGAAGTTGCAAGACAATGCCAGCGATGCGCTTCCTTCTTTCTATGTTGGCAACCACGTCATGAATGAGTATTTTTGTACATACCAGCCCCCGATACCTGCTTCGTTCTTTTATGCCAAACATGGGCAACAACGGACTTGGCACCTCCACTCCGAGCTCCTGTGTTCGTCTTCTGTCCTCGACCGCAGCCCGAGCCTCGCTGCATTGGCGGGGTTTCATTCCATGTGAATGTCCCCACGTTAGCCTCCCCCTTATCTAATATGATCTAATTCAAAAACGGCCATCAAAAATTTTGCTAGCGGGTTGTATCTCCACGCTAGCCTGCAAAATTCTGCTCCAAATTTCAGCCCCCCAGCATCCTACGGAGCTCCTGTGGTTACCGGCACACACGGGACTAGACGGCGCGGAGTGGGCTCATAAGGCGGCACGAGCACTCGTCACCCGTGGGCCTGATGAGAACACTTCCGGTCAAGGAGTTTACTCCGCCAGGGACTCCCTCACCACTTACAGGGAGGTAACAGATTACTACCGAGTCTCCCGCAACACGCTGCCCACCGCTCACCCACCCTAACCCCCTCGGATGAACCTCCCCAACCGAGCCCTCCTTCATCACATTTACTCATCCGCCTCCCTTCTCCACTCTGCCCGCATTGTCGTGCTAAATCCACAGTGCAACACCACATGTGGGCCTGCCCCTCTGACCCCTCCCCACCATACCTTCCCCTGACCACTGGACGGAGCCCTGGGCCGCTCGACGAAGACTCCCAGCGCCCACTGGTCACCCGAGCACAAGCCGTGGTGGCGGCCCTTCGGGCAGCCATGGCGGCCCCTTAGGCCAGAGGTGTCAATAAAAGTTTTTATATCTCCCTCTCTCTCTCTCTCCTCAGGTTGCTCCCATGATGTGTCGCCATGTTCGATGCCGCAACCCCTACTCTGCGAGCCCATGACTCCGCGTCCACCTTCCCCGAATTCTGGTCGTCGAACTCGTGCGTCGGTTATTTACCATGCAGTCATTATTTCGACGTCCTCGCACGAGCTCTGGATTAACATGTTCCACCACGTCGTTGGAGCCCCCACCCGCAAAACGTCTGCGGTCGTGTCGACTTTCTCGCTAATGGCAAACCGATCGTTCTTACGCCTACCTTAGAACCGCAACTATCGATCGCTAACCGCAACCAGAGCCGCATCCACTGCTGCAAATGCCCGTATAGCAAGCCACAGCTGGAGACTGCCTGCCTCAACCGACAGTGAACTTTTGCGGGACCCTTTCTGCAGCGCCTTCCACTTCAGGTGCGGATGATTCTGACCCGACTTCGCTCCAGACACTGCAATCTTCCCCTCAGTTCGCCGAGAAGAATATTGATGTCGTTTTCCCCACGGTGGCCACAATACATCACCCTCCAGACCCCCTCTCCCGACGCAGTTTCTTGCGTCTGCTGCGAACGAAATTATAGATACTACCCCGAAGCTCTAACGGAGAGTCGCGCAGCTGGTAGCTGGTGTGGTTTACCTTTAAACTAGCCAGGCACGTTTTTCATGGCAGCCTCGCCGTCTCAGCCCCCGTCATTCACGTTACCGTTCTTCGCCTCGCGTAATGTATTGCTGGTACACCTAAGGCTGTGGATCTCCCGCATTCCAGTGCCGCCAGCCCTGCAACTACGCGAAATACGGTCTACTCAAACACTGAATGCGACCGGTGTTCATCGCAGATGCTCTCGGCTCTTGAAAGCCACTAAACGTGAAGCCGAATTCTTATTGATTTGAAACAGATTTGAAGCAGCTCAATAGTAGCACAGTACGGCACAGGGACGTTTTTAGAGAGCGTCCTGCAATTCATTTCCTCCTGTCACCCCTCACTTTGGTTGGCAAATCACGCACTGCGAGTAAGTGCTAGTCTGTGGTACGCACCTCTTTTCGAGAATACCCACAGCAACTCCCGGCTGTGCACTGAGTAGGCGTACCGTTTGGGCTTCGGTATACGGCGCGAACCGATACCCCCTGAGTGGCGTTCGCTTCGACCATGTCAAAATGGAGCAATCAGATAGACGCCGGCTTCAAACGCGAGGGACCGAGATTAGATTCCGGCCTCGGGAAGCATGTAAGCGCAGAGCGAATTTAGGGGCTCGCCTTACCGTGGTAGCTCGCTCGCAGGACCCAAGTAGAACCACACGTCGTTCTGTCGTCGCGGCGCAAACCAGAGGCTTCGAAAGCCAAGCTATTTATATAATCATAAGCGTTCGAAACTCGTGAACCACTGGCGCTTGTCATACATCTTCCCGTTCTTTAGCGCAAAGAAACCTGCAGGTACATTTGATGCCAAATATTCGTAACTAACCAGCAGCGCCGGCATTCATTTAGTTAGGAACGCTCGTTGGGTTGGTTGTTACGACAGTAAGCGAAAAAATTGGTTGGCGATTACGATACTTCCTAATACGATATTTGGCCGCAGCAGCAGTGCGCTGAGGCAGCACTCAATCGTTGGTTCTCTCGACGGCAACGATGGTGAACGTCTGCGTCAGTAGCGCCAAGTGGGCCTCAGGAGGGGACCGTGACCCGCGTCTTCGTCAGAGAACGCCCACCATCGTCACGCGCACGCTCCCCTCACGTTTTCGCCAGCGTCACGCAGACGGGCTTCTCGTGAGGGTACAGCATACGCCCCCCCCCCCCTACCGCACACTTTTGGAGAGCGCTCGCTCCGCCATGGTGAATTCCCCCTCTCACAATTTCGCCGCACTCTCCTCCTTTGTTTTTTTCCTCTATTCGCTCTGTCTCTCTCTTGCCATCGTTCACTCGGTTGCGATGACGACGCGGCTCAGCCGAGAGAGGGCCGCGAAAGGGTTGCGCACTAAAATTGGCAGTGTACCGTGGGAACGTGCGGGAACAAAAAGCAAGAACAAAAAAATTCCCACGCCTTCCTGGGAGGGGAACACGAGTAAATGCAGAGCATTGGGGGTCGTTAACGTCGCATTAGGGTGGGTAGTTGGGTCGTAGCTGCGTTGGTGTTGGTTTGGGGTAGAGAGAGGAGAATAAAGTCGCGTTAGGGTGGGCAGTTGGGTCGTAGTTGCGTTGGCAGCTACGTCTCGTTTCCCGATCGAAGGATCCATAGCCCGTGGCTGACGTTTCGCCGCTGCCTCTCGTGCTCGAAGTTCGGCGTCCGCAGCGCGCTTCAAGCGCTTGCGTTCGGCGTCGTATGCGCGCCGCTTCGCGGCCTTGTCTTCTGCTGTCGATGACGCTGCCTCTCGTGTACGAAGTGCGGCGTCGGCGGCACGCTTCAATCGCTTGCGTTCGGCGTCGTACACGCGCCGCTTCGCGGCCTTGTCTTCCGCATTTGACGACGACGACGGTTCCGATGTGGAGGAGGTAACGGGGTCTTTAACGAGTGCTGGGACGATGATGTTGGCTCGTGCATCAGTACTGGTTGAAGGCAGTGTTGCTTCCATCGCTTCTTCCGTGATGCTGGAGTAGCAGACACGAGTAAACGTGGGAGCGAGCGTCAACCAAGGAAGGAAGGAGCAACGCAGTGACTGAAGCACGAGCGACCGCTAGCCGCTTTATATTTGCAGCGCGCGCAGTAGAGGGAGAGCAGTACGGGGGGGAGAGCACGCATGCGCAAGCAGCGCGCGCCCTTCCACGCCCCACCGCGCTGCTATCACGCACCTGTTACGCCGAGACCGCGACGGAGTGAACGGGCTGACTACGACGCATGCGCGCGCCAGCTGCTGTTGAGAGAGAGGAGGGAAGAAGGAGAGGCGCACCTGCTGTGGACGCGGAGCTGTTGACGCCGTCCGACGCAGGAAGAGGCCAGGCTGAGAAATGCTATGCATTTAAAAGAACAGACCTTCCGCTGGCGCAGCTTCAAGCAGGGGGCTTGCGAGCACTGCGAAGGCGGGGCATCTGACTTGCATTGGGTGGCCGGTGATGTATCTAGTGAGTTTTAACCTAAAAAAAAAGTGGACCTGGGGGTGCCGCCGGAAAGCCCGCATTCAAAACAAAGCCAGGTTTGTCGATCTCGCGTAGCAATGTTCCTAGATAAAAAAACAAACCGTGCGTCAGCACCGATGTGAGGGGCTCGATCGATAGGAAATGATCATTTTTGAAATCACGTTGCAGATAGTACGCGGTCCTGTTGTCCAAGGGCTGGTGAATGCGTGTGGTGGGAATATAAAGGAAAACTGAATACGAGATTGCATCTGGAAGAGGCTGTGGTGAGTTCCGGAGTGAATGCAGTTGGTTACCTGGGAGAGGGCCTGTGGGGCAATTCCCAATGATAAAAGTAAACATTCCCCTCGCGAGGGGCACGATCAAATGCAGAGCATTTCCGCGGGGGGCGCGCCTGCAAGTCGTATGGATTACGTATTGGTTGTTGTTGTTGTAATTGTTGTCTTCCAGCGTAGACATTGTCGATGAAGTCGATATTGAAACGTGCCGTGAGCCCCCTGCCGCGGCTATGATGCAACGTGGAGCGGCTATGACGCAACGTGGCGCGGCTATGACGCAACACAATCCACCACTATCCACATTAATCCAATCCAATCCAAATCCAAACCAATCCAATCCTAGCCAAGCAAAGCCAAGCCAATCCAAGCCAATTCAATCGAATCCGATCCAATGCCCCTCGCGAGAGAGTGTTATAGCGCAGAAATCGCGCCACCACACAAACGCGTGATGTTTTGTCACGATCACGCCACAGATGTTAGCGACCGGAGTGCGCGCGAACTACATATGTGGTTTAAGCGCGAACCGACCGCGGCGAGAGAGCGTGATGCGAGCGCCCCCACCTGTTCTTGCGCGCGAACCGGCTGTTGCTCAGCGCGAACCCAACGCGGCGAGAAAGGGTGTTGCGCACGTCCCCACCTGTTGTGCGCCCGAACCGAACATGGCGAGAGAGGGTGTTGCGAGCGGAGAGAAGGGGCGGAGGACGCGGGGGAGAGGGCGCACCTGTGGCCGACGGTTGAATGAGTCAAGGATATAAGGCACGTCCGTAGCATTCTATTCTGTGTCGGCTTTGTGGCTCAGTGGGTAGAGCACCATGTACCTTGCGTTCCGCCCGCAGAGTTGTGGGATCGAAACCCGGCGCCGGTAAGTATTATTTTTTTATATAGTGTAGGGGGAGCGATGCGGACTACGGACGTCAACGCGGGTGACATCGTGAGTTACTGAAATGCTCTGCATTTAAAATTGGCCGCGTATCTGCTTCGTTCGTTGCAAATATCGACAGAAGACTATAGTGTTTATTGACTTTTGCCAAGTAAATGCCTCCCTTCGCTTTTCCGCTCACCTCTCATGTTATTACTCTTGCGTTGCGCTCCTTCCAAGGTAAAGACGCCGAAGGTTTGCTTAAATCATTTTAAATTTCCCGCGTTCCACTGCTCCAAACCGGGTGGCGTGATTCCAAACGCTTCGCTGCACAGAGCACCCACGTGACACGTGTGATGTCACTGCGCGCGCTATTCTTTTGAGCGCCTGCTAAAGGGTAGCCGCCGTTCTGGAATACGCAACCGGGTGTATCGATGCCAACGCTGCCGTACGGCGAAGACGCGCGTGAATCGAGGCGCCCTGCTTCAACGTTTATAGAACCGCGTTTCCCTACTCCACGTGCGTTGCAAGCAGAACGTGGAACCTATCTAGTGGAACCTTCCGTAACTGTTGCCGGTTAATTCCTGAACATGCCGCAAGAAGCTATAGTGGAGCGGGCGACAGCAGGGGACGGCAAAGTGAATTTTTTTTCTGGAGTTGATAAAGTATTTAATTTCGCCAAAGTCAAGCATGTATGATTTTTTCTAAAGGAACACTGCAAACATCACTTCTGTATTAATTTGTTCTCTTACATTTGCTTAACGTCTTGTTCTTCTTCAACAATGTTGACAGGTATGAACATTACACCGGACTTAGACGGGTAGATTTAGGTGTGACTATATAAGACTATTGCGCAAGAATTGTTTTAGTTTGGCCGGGTGGCTGAATCGAGTCACAGACAGACAGACAGACAGACAGACATACACACAGACCAAAATTTCTGGGTTTAAGTAGCCCAAGAAAGACTATCGTCTTTAAAACATTAGCCATCGAAACGTTTGTAAAGGGAATGTATTATCGGATAACGGCACTACAACCCATTATTGGGAATCATTGGTCTGCACTTCCGACCCATTTCACATTGAGAAGAACGCATTTAATTTTTTTTCCACGCTCTTTTCATCCCCTGTCGCAACTCGCATATCGAATACAACGAAGGTTAGTTTCGTTTAATTTTTTTTTCGCTCTTGTATAGCTCGGGGCCAATTTGGTTTACAGCACCCGTCTTTTCGTCACTCTTTATAAGCACGTCTTTTGCTACCGTGTAAACATATTCAGTCAATCGTTACCAATAGAAAACACGCTTACACTTCCCCTAGTTTACGTATTTAAAAACAAAGATTCTCACCTTTCAGAATTGCCGCGCAGGGACGTTACAAACGCATTTGTACCGCGCGGCGGCGGTCTCTTCCCCCCTGCCGAGCTCCGCGACAGAGGGAGGCCATCGCGAAAACAACGATGACGAAGACGACAACGACGACGTGGAGTGGGACCCGGAGCCCCTCCTCACGTACGGGGAGGTGCTGGAGTGGTACCGGCTCGGCCGGCGCACTGCTCCGGCGCCCCACCCGGAACTAACACGACAGCAGGCAGTGCTACTACGCCAACTACAAACACAGTCAGTGATCACGCCGGCGCTCGCGCGTCACGTGTGCCCGGACGTGTACGCCAGTGACGTGTGTAGTGTGTGCGGGCAACATCGCGCAACTCTGGCCCACATCCTGTGGGACTGTGCAGTGCACCCCGTGGAAGCTGCCGACCTCTACGGCCGGCTGCCGGACACCATAACGAGTGCCGTCTATTCGACGGACCTGAACGCACAAACTCTAGCCGTCCAGCAGCTCGAGGCTGCTCTCGCCAGGCAGAAGCGGAGCGAGTCGCAGACGGGGGGGAAAGGGACGAACTCCCGAGTACCTTTCGCGCACCGCTCACGCCGACACCGGCGGGGCCTAGTCCCGAGGACGTCGTGAACGTGGGTGGGATGTGGAGGCTCTGCGCATCCCGACCTCCCACTCCCTGCTGGCCTCAAATAAAGTCTTTCTCTCTCTCTCTCTCTTGTATGGTGAAGCCGAACGGCTGCACCTCCGAAAACGCTATCAACAGGTGAAGGTTTGTGGTCTTGCATTGTTCGGAAAATGCACCGAAATAATAGAAATAATAGCAACGCTATACCTGCAAAAAAGCATCGGTCAGTATTTTCCACGGCGGCTTTGCTCACGTGGCTGGATTGGCTTAGCGGCAGCGGCATAACGTTGTTTGTTATAAATGTGCAACTAAGTGTCATTCAAGAAAGGTACAAGTTCAAACATTGGTAGGTCCAACAATTGTTTCTGGATATTTCCAATAAGACACGAGATGTCTTTGTTTTCTCTAACCAAACGTACACCGTAGGATCCCATCTTCTGCCACTCGACGGGGATTCGTCATTGCTTATAACTCCAGGTTAAAATAAACCTCTATAAAAATTAACCAATAGACAATATTCATTTTTATGAATTGTTATGTTTTATATTAGTTTTACAATTGTTAATATAACGGTATATGTTATAAGGATTAGTATAATTTTCACAGCGGTGTCATCGCATACTACACTCCAAGTGGAACACAGAGCTTTCACCGCGAGATAATGGATTATGCACCAATGAAATACGGCAAATCAGGCGCTGGAACGAAAAATCTGCTCTCAATGCAAGAGAAAGTTGCGCTTACAATCTGCGTGCATGGGCAACCTACCTTGTGCAGAATGTGTCCAGACCACGCCCTAAGCGTGGAATGGTGATTGGCAGCTATAACAACGAACGAAGCATTTTAAATGCACAAGTAGTAGGAAAAAACGCTTCTTAAGTCGTGAAAACCACGAGTAGTTCTTATTACCGCTACACGGATGGCCAAGGAGTTAAACACCACCGCTCGTCAAGACGGCATAGAAGAAACGCACCGCTTGGCTCAGTGGCTAAGGCGTTGTGCTGCTGAGCACGAGGACGCGGGTTTGATTCGGCCGCTTTTCTGATGGAGGCGAAAAGCAGAAATGTCCGTGTGTACGAGATGTCGGCGCACGCTGAAGATCCCCAGGTTGTCAAAAGCAATCCGGGGCACTCCACTAGGGCATGCGTCATCACCTACGTTGCATCGGCGCGTTAAAACCTACAATAAAGTTAAATCTAATCAATAGAAGGGTCTTTTCCCCGCACTACGAGCTTCCCGGGGCCTAATTTTGAAAAACGGGGGAGTTCAGTTTGAAACGACGCGGTACTGGCATCGCAATGCATGCATTCACAAGTTCGGCAGTCGGCTGGAGGGGAGGGAAACAGAGAATTTGACTTGGAGGGCACTCCTTCTAATTTTCTTCTTTTCCATTCCCTCCATGCGACTCCCGAACCCGTAAATGCATGCATTGCCATGACAGTACCGCGTCGTTTCCAAGTGACCATCGCAGTTTTACACAATTCTTACCCGGATATCTCGGAGCGTTTCCAGACTAATACATTCCCCCATCCTATCCGGCTTCACCTTTTCGACCGACAGAACTCCCCGCTTTGCCGATTTTGTGGAGAACCCGGAACGCTACGCCATATGGTCGGAGGATGTGACCAATCTCCACTGATTCCTCCCAACCTGCAACTTTCCACTGTCGAGCTTTGGGAGAGCGCCTTGGCGAGCACCAGCCTGGACGA
This sequence comes from Haemaphysalis longicornis, assembly GCA_013339765.2. NCBI lineage: Eukaryota > Metazoa > Arthropoda > Arachnida > Ixodida > Ixodidae > Haemaphysalis > Haemaphysalis longicornis. Next base: position 8,760 of record JABSTR010003761.1, on the reverse strand, counting down.
CCAGCTTCGGCTGGCTCAAAGGGCTGTCGATGCTGCCCGCGCTCAAGGCATCCTGGACTGAGGACGCGTCCTTCAAGCTTCAGCACAACCCCCTATTTATTTAAATAAACGTTTATTCTCTCTCTCTCTCTCTCTCAAGCGGCATTTTCGCAGCCACACAGTCGTTTGAGGAACTCGAAAACAATTCTGATTTTGGATTTTAATTGGAAAGGGGCCGGCGCGATTTCCCGGCCCCCACTACCAAAAAAATTCCCTCGCACTTCCCCGAGGGGGAGAGTGTGTAAGTGCGAATGAACGGTTGTTGATTGCGCGACTACGGTGGATATCGTGATCTTGGAGTGGAGAGGAGGCGCCCAACACCCGCAGTCACTGAGCGGAGAGAGGAGGAGGAGAGTAGCGCCCGCCGTTACGGCGAGGGCTACACGAGCGCCCTCACGCGTCGGAATGCGGAGCGCCCGCTACGCGAGCGAGAACTCTCCCGCCCGAAGTGGATAGGAGGCGCCCAACACCCGCAGTCACTGAGCGGAGAGAGGAGGAGGAGAGTAGCGCGCGCCCATCTCCCCCCGTTGCTAGGGAAGAGGAGGAGGAAGCCGAGGAGCGCGCGCACCCGCAGCTGTTGCTATGCCGACGACAGCGGCGGACGATTCAGGCTCGCTTAAGAAGTGCATTCGCACTTAAAATTACATGCCCCACCTACTCCGATTCGGAGTAGAGGCAAGCGTCAGTCAACCGAGGTGCAATGGTTAGCCTCGGCTTGGGGCGTGAGAAGAGAATTTATTATAAAACCACATATCAGCACGCAGCGACTAGTGGTAACAGCGCCGCCCGAAAAACAGAAAAACAAAATCCAATCAGTTTCCAAATACTCCGGGCAGTCAACACTTTGCACGACAAATGCATGTCTATGGTGGTAAAACAAGCTACTCCGAAATCAACACATAAAAAGTTCACATGCGTTCACAGAAATAGTTTCCTGATCACCGGGTAGCCCGACACCTGGTAAGCATGCCTATGTTCTGGCCTCAGGCTGGCATGATTTGCGTCGACCAGCTAAACGGAGTGGATGGTTTTGAATAATTAGGGTAAAACTATTAAGAACAGATGCGCAAAATGAGCGTGTAGGCACAAGAAGAGCGGTTCAGTTTGTAGTTTGAGAATATCTTTTAGTGTAACGGTCGTTTGCGGAGACAAAGAAACTGTTACAGTTCCTTTCAGCAGTACTGAATCGAAAGTAGCCATGTTTGAGGAAAGGTTATGGAGTGTTTGTGAAGAAAAAGGAATAGCGCGTGAACTGTGCGTAGCCAGCCTGAAGGTCTTTTAGAACGTCTTCCGGCCTACTGCTGTCGGCCATGCATACTTATACCTTGCCCGTGCTCGCTTTTAACACGAAATAAGACTATTAAGCAAAGCGTACGGCATGTCGTAGATGTTGCGGAGGTGAGATACCCCTGTATGGAACATCACGAGGAGAATTGTCACACTGAATAGGAAACGCAAATACAGTGTATAACGTCCGCACTTACTCGGCATGAGGTTTACAACTAAGTTTCCTCTATATGGCAGTCTTATAGAACTCACGAATATATACGGCTTCTTAAATAGAGATATCTGAAATCATGAACCTCTTTATGAACACAAAAACTGAAACCCGTTATAGTCCATAAGGGTGCATGGCAAGCAAGCGTGTATTCAAACACCACAAACGTTTGACAGCTACTCAGTGCAGAGAACACAGAAAAACGACAGCGATGTGTGTAGAGGGATGGAGTGTTTGAACAAAATAGGAATCTTCATCTCTACTGAGCACGCTCTCTTCAAAACGCCACAAAGTTGACATTCAGAGTAGTAGTACTACAACACTTGATAGGACGGCACTTTTTAGGAACAAAATTCGACAAGCACAATCTAAAAATGATAGTGGTTGACCTCGAATGGTGCTCACGTGATTCCCATAGAGCGCCATAGAGAAAAAGGCCTTGGGAAGTATATGGTTCGGCCTTTCCCACACGTATCTAATGCTGAGCAACACTCATGAGGGCGGCGCTTTTGGAAGTTTTGCGGCACGGGCTGCAGCCCACCACCTCTTTGAAGTACGCCCTTGGGCACCCGCTAAAAATGAACATGATGGGCGAGCAAATTGACTAACATAGTCGAGGAAACGACAGGTGAGTGACGGAGCTCTAGCACTCGCAAGTGCACTCATGATCCTACGACAGTAGTGCAGTTTGAGCCAACCGTTTTTCCCTTGGTATGATAAGGTCTATGGCGTATAGCTTTGAATTACCATCTGTATTAGAAACACAAGCGAGGGCACTGGGCTATTATTGCACTATTCGTGCGTGCATGGCTCCGTGCAACGCCGATCGATGAAAGCTGCATGCGCTGGCTGCAGAGAATGAGTGGTTTCACCAGTTTTCGATCGTCATCAGCAATGTATAGTGTAACGATTTATAGTGCAATAATTTATAGTGCAACCTTCGTCTGCTGTTAGTATGACCTAATTGTATGCAAGGGCGAGCTACGGCTATGTATAAGTGGTGGTGAAGTAGAAGCGACGCAGAGCGAATTACGAGTACATGACAGGTGATGCAAAATTGGTTCCGCTTTGGTGGCTTGGTGGTCCTTTATTTGTTCATTTTGGCCTTTAGTGCCCTTGGGATTTGTTGACATGAATTACGCGACCTTGCTTTATCAAAACAAGCAGGTGTTTTCAGAAACAATTGTGGTCACCCGAACTTGGGCTCGCACCTAACTGTTCGCTTTTTGCCTGAATTGGCAATGTTGCGTCCATGTTTTAACAAGCTCGTCGTTTTATTGCTAGTAAAACTTATGGCTGCTTCGAGCCTTGCATACGTTTTACTGCTTATTTCTGCGTGCGTTCACCTCAATGTGGCATACCATTAGCAGAGTGCAGCTGCTTACTCCTGCAAATCATGGCAGGAGTAAGGCTTGCGCAGATAATATTTTCCAAACTAATGAGCAACAGTAGCGGCCAGTCCCACGGTTTGTGCTCGTTAAAACACTGACCCGGCTACGCCAGCAAAAACTACAACGTCAGCAACAAACTTTAAAACTAGTATTCAGGCTCAACATCTCAAAATTTTACTGGAATATTCGCAGCAAACCAGTAGATGGCACTGCGTGTGCGCAGAAAGTTGTGTGCTTGGGCCCACAGAGCATGAATGGGTCTATGAAAAAACGTTTATTAGAGATAACAAAAGCAGAGTTAACGATGTGGGGAAGCGAAGAGAAAATGGGAGTTGTTAAGTAGAACCCAAGGTCCCGAACTATGCCAGTGACCGCTTATCTTGAAGGCAGGAGCTGGTCAGGGCCCTTTTGCTTATGACCACTACTATACTTTCTCCTCCCGAAAAACTTTGCGGAGTATGTCCACAGACTACGCTTAGGGCAACGTGCTTTCCCTGCGCCCCACAAAAAAGCGAAACCTGGCTTCCGCTACACCTAGAATCACTCACGCGGGTTCGTCAGGAAGAAGACTGCTTCGGTTGGCGTATCCTGCGCGATAGACCAATTTTCTCTCAAACAATGGTTTTGTATTACAGAACTAGCAGACATGAATGTTCCCAGTAATTTTGGAAAACGTCTTATACGCTTGATCCATGCTACGGCATGCACCAAGCAATGACTGTAGTATTAACAGAATGAGTGATTAGGTAAATTAATAAAAATAAACTCAACGTCAAGGAAGATAACTTTCAAAAACTGCGGCCGTACTTTGGAAACTGCGGGCCTAATATGACTTCTATAGGAGTGTTGTTAACCCGCATTATGGCACATACGTTTTTTGGGGAATTACGCATTAGTTTTGCGGTTTTTTAGGTGTATTTGGGTGTTGGGGCTGCAATACTCGCTGCCAGTGTTTTTTTTTCTGGTTCCCCTCGAATTTACCCATAACTTCGCCAAAGCATAACATGGTGTCTTTGTATCCCTCTCAGCTCGTAGGACTTGAAGGTATACATCGAAGCAGTGCACAACATTCACTACCAAAACGAAGATTGAAGTCCACGATTCCAGCCGATTTGTTTCTTCTTCGCTGCCGCAACGACCTTTACTTCATCAATGTTTTTCTAGTTGTAAACTTCTTTCAGTTTTTTAGGAAGTGATGTTCATTGGATATCAACTTGGAGGGGCGTATGCTATGACGTGTCTTGGTGGTTCCGAGCCAGGGTTGTCACGATTACGGTGAACGCTGGAGTTTTATTTTTGCCAATCTTGGCCAGTCTCCCTAGGTGGGTATGCTGGGCTTCACAAACGCACCCCAGGGACGCTTGAAGGTGGCGCGAGGCACGCACACACGAGCGCTCGGCATTTTCTTATTTTTTTAACTGCAGGCCGGTCGCCGCAATCTTGGCGAATCTTCCTAAGTGGATATGCTTGGCCTGACCAACGTGCACAAGGGACGCTGGCCGGCCTTCGCGAGGCACGCACACACGAGCGCTAGGCACGTTCTTGGTTTTGTTAAATCACCGGCGGCCGCCGCTTGGCGTGCGCTCACCAGCGCGCACTCGGTAAGTTCTCCTTCTTTCGTTCGGGGGCCACATCGCTGGGGTTTTGTCTTTGAGAGGCGGTATTGTGACCATTCACGCGTATATTTCAGAGAGCACATGCCGATCCTGTTATTCCGTTCCGAAATTGGTTTCTCGCCTATTGTAATAAACATGACTTTAATATCTGATTCTTCTCCGGATTTTACGTAGTTCTGTAATCCTTCTCTCCATTGAATTCTTTAGGCGGACTTGGTAGTGCTATGAAGTGGACATGTTAGCCTCAACAAGCCACCCCTCCCGTTTCCTGTCGAAACGCCACGTGGATATATGCCATCAGCAAAGGAGCAACAACCGCGACAACTTGGGATGTTTTACTGTAGACACAAAAAATTACGACTCGCTAAATATCTTCGCTGCTAATAATGCACTCCGTTCATATCCCGGCCGGTTGATACTTTCCGGTAACGGTTATTTTTGAATCAGGGCTCAGATTAACCCTTAATATATTTAATGGGTACGCATATGTTGGTTACGCATACGTTCTATGTATTGTTATTTGGATTCTACAGCATGATTAGAATAACTGTGCCCCTTTGTCTTTGTCAGCCACTCATGCCTACTCATACAGCGGTTTAGAGCAGCAATGCATTGCTATAAAGAATTACTTTGACGACTTTTGAGTAGGCCAAATAAATCCTCATTAGGTTCTTCTTTGGAGACATTTCTCTGAAAAGTGTTCAGACACTTCAATGGTTTACCCAACGTCGTTGGCTCTGAGTGCTGCTATAATAAGGAGGAGGCGTTACCACACTATTAGAGTGGTGCTCAGCGAAAAAAAAGCCTTTGCGCATTTATAAAACTGCTGTGAGAGGAGCAAATGACAACTAAGAGACTTGACCCATTCAGATGTTTTAACAAGGCGCTGCGCAATCCATTGTATCTGAAATTGAACTTCCACGACGCTGTTTCTCAGCATAAATAAAGCGCATAAAGCATCAAGCTTTGTGAACAGTATCACATTATTTATTTATTTATTTATTTATTTATTTATTTATTTATTTATTTATTTATTTATTTATTATTTATTTATTAATACGGCGATCTTTGTTCGAGATCTTAGCAGGGTGGGAGAAACAAAATTTACATGAGTAACTTTCGCGGGAAAACACACACACAAACATACACAAAAATCTACAGAAAACAGAAGAAGACGCATCATGTGAGCAGGTGCGACTCGAAAGCAGATAGTGATTTTTCGGTTACCGTATTGTTAGAGTTTTGTTCCAATCGCCAATGGCTCTTGTGAAGTATGAGTATTTGAAGCAGTTGTTGCGTGGATTGAGCGGTGTGACTGTTAGCGTGTGTCGGCGTCTTGTATCGTAACCATTTGAAAAGGGAAAGATGTTGGAGGTGTCAATAGCATACTGTCCAGTAACTATTTGGTAGAAAAAATTGAGGTGAAGGATTCGATTCCTCTCAGATACTGTGGGCGGGTTGCTCTTATGGAGAAGTGCAGTAGTCGATGTGCGCCCGTAAGAATTGTATATAAACCTTACCGCCTTCTTTTGAATGTTTTTCTAGTTTTTTAATATTGGTTTGAGTGTATGGATCCAAAATAATTACCGCATACTCTAGCATGTGACGAATATTTGTGTTGTAAGCGATGAGGCGTACAGAGGGGTAGAAAATTTTAGGGCAGGTCTTAGAAAGCAGAGTCTTCGAAGAGCAATAGCCGAGACAGGATCGATATGCTTATTCCAGTTAAGATCTTTAGAAATCCACAAGCACAGGTACTTATATTGGTTCACTTCTGTCAGTCTAATGTCAACGGCAGTATAGATGTGGGAAAGAAGGGATTTCTTGTGTGTTATTTTCCTGAAAATGGTTTTGTCAAAATTAATGTTCATTTGCCACAGCCGACACCAATCCACAACTTTTTCAAACTCATGATTTAGCCTAGTCTGATTCTGAGCACACACAATTTTGTTGTTTAATATACAATCGTCGGCGAACAGTTTCACACCAACAGACAGTCCCGCAACAATGTCATTTATAAAAATCAAGAACAATAAGGGCCCAAGCACCGATCCCTGAGGAACGCCTAAATCAACACGAACATATCTGGATGACGTGCGATTGAAACAAACAAATTGTCGATGGTTAGATAGGTACGCTGCAATCCATCCCACTAGTTTGTCCTTTTTTAATATGGTGTCTAATTTGAGCAAAAGTTTAGTGTGAGAAACTGTATCGAAAGCTTTTTTTAAAATCAATAAAAATGACGTCAGCGTTGAATTTCATCATTATTGCACTAGCAAAGTCGTGAAGAGTCTCAACTGACTGCGTACAGGTAGAATGACAGCACCGAAAGCCATGCTGAAATTTTGTGAGGACGTTATGGTGTTCCAGAAAATTGGAAATGTACTTGTGTATTATGTGTTCTCAAATTTTGCATGAACTGGATATAATTGAAATTGGGCGATAATTTGGAATACTCGACTTGTCTCCTTTTTTGTGTATCGGCTTGATTCTGGCTGTTCTCCAGTCATCCGGCAACTCACTTTCAATCAAAGATCTAGAGAATAAAAAAAAAATAAGTACTTAGCGCACCATTCTGTATAGCGCTTTGAGAACATATTGGGGATATCATCTGGGCCAGAAGACTTCTTGATTTTGAGCTTCAAGAGTAAATTTAAAACACCCTGTTCAAAAAGAACTATGTCGGGAATACTCGGACAAGTCGCAGCGAATACAGGCAAATTACCGTTATCCTTCGTGAATACAGACGTGAAATATTCGTTGAACTGAGAACAAATCACAGAGTCGTCACTAATGCATTCGTTGTCTATCATAAATGTATTGTTTGATCTTGAGATGGGTGTTACCAACTGCCAAAATTGCTGGGGAGACGTCGGGATTAAACTTGCAAGAGTTGTACCGCAATAGTTGGCTTTATCTGCAGCAATTTTTAGTTTTAATTGCCGCGACGCTTCAATATTTTTACTTCGATTTGAGGAGTGCTTGAGCGTTACGATTTTTTCTTAAGGCGCTTAAGCTTGTAACGCCTCCCGAGTAATCCAGGGGTTGTAATGTTTCGATTTTTGGCTATTTTGGGGACGTAGCGGTGTATACAAGCGAAGACAATATCTTGAAATATGAACAATAAATTATTCATATCACACGTACTGTTGTGAAATGTATCGTAGTGAAGGCCCAAAGCATCATGAATAGCTTCGTCATCGGCCCTTGATAAATTTGGGTAAAACTGTGCCTTGTCTGAATTGGTAAGAGGAACGTTTAATAAACTTAATACTACAGCTAGGTGATCAGAAATGCAGCTGTTCACAAACGCCAGTATCATTCAGGTTTCCCTGTGAATGGGGCTACCAACGCCAGCCGTGCCACGATTACCGCGATTTGTACAAGCTAAGCTAATTCTGAATTATTAAGCTCTGGTGGTTGCCTCATCCGCCACCGAAGCACCGGGTTTTAGCCATGGCGAGAGATGACGGCAAGGGTCTGTCGGAGGAGAGGTGTGAAACCGCCGAGCTCGCTGGCCTGTTGACGGGATAAGAAAGATATCCTTAGTTTCTCCGGTAAAGCCAATTAGTGTTATATTTCCGCAATGTGTTGCCGATAAAGCTCGTAAATTCTCTGATTGATAAAAAAAATTGACCGGCGGTTTGTTAGGCAATGTGAACATATGTGAGGCGTCTGCTCGTGTAGCAGCCACAGCGGAAGGGTACGAGGGGGCGCTGCATATCCGCCAAGCTCCTGCGCAGGTGTTTTAATAGGGATTTGTCCAGCAGACAAGAAGTGCGTCATCCAGGCGCAGTTTGAAGAGGTTGAACTAGTTTGTGTTTGCGCTCTGTTCATGGTGCGTGTAGCCTTTCGAATACTTTGTCAATTTCTTTGGTACATCTTTCATAAGGGGTGGGAGCCAGCGTCTTTTTTAAAGCTAAGCTATCTACGACTTACTGATCGCGGTATCGTTACCTAAAATGCCATGCACCGAAGCCAAACTCAATTATTGGCAGGGCCCATGATGATGGTGGTCACGACACAAGAAAAAAACAGTTCCCGTTGGGGGAATCGAACCTTGTTCTGTGGAGTTATGCAGCCGACGAGTACCCGAGAGTGCCAGCCGTAATTTTCGAAGGAATTTGTATTTTACAGCAGATTACATCACTATACTTCGAACGAGGATGATGGGTGGGGGACTCAGATTCCTTCTGAGGGATTCGTTCGCTGC
>JABSTR010003760.1:0-60998 GCA_013339765.2 Haemaphysalis longicornis | reverse complement strand
TAAAGATATCGAGGAGTGGGAAGTCCGGGCCGTGCTACAGGAACTCAACTGTAAGCCCGCAGCCGGTCCCGACCATATCTCCAACAAAGCCTTACGAAATCTGAACGATGGGGCCATCACGGCCCTAATGAAATACTACAACCGCTGCTGGCAAACTGGCAAGCTACCGTCGCAGTGGAAAACGGCCGGACGGTGCTCATACCCAAACCCGCACTCCCCCAGCATAGACCCCTCCGCCCTCTCTCATAACGTCATGCGTGGGAAGGTGCTCGAGCACGTACTACGAAAAAGGTTGGCACGTTACCTCGAGCAAGAAGGCTCTATCCGGACACCATGCTAGGGTTCTGGGAGAAGCGCAGTACCCAGATGCTATGCTGTTACTACAACACGAAGTCCTCGACACGACAGTCCCACCAGAGACAACAGAGCAGTGCTCGGCCTCGACCTCCAGACCGCCTTCGACAAGGTGAACCACTCGGCCATCTTGAAGCAGGTCTCTCGGTTAGGAATGGGCCAACGCACCTACAACTACATCCGGGACTTCCTGTCCAGTCGAACCGTCAAGATCCAGGCGGGAAACCTGCAACTCCAAGAACGAGGCGCTGGGCAGCATAGGAACTCCACAAGGCTCATTAATATCGCCATTACTCTTCAATTTGGTCATGATTAGAGTGGCCAACCGCCTGCTCTCGGAGGTCTCGCAAGTCCGCTACACTATACAAGCGGACGACATCACGCTGTGGGTCCCCGGGGGCAGCGACGGCCACACAGAAGAAACGCTACAAGCCACCATCAACACCATTGAAAGCCACCTTCAGACACTGGCCTTAAATTTTCACCACAGAAGTCAGAACTCCTCATCATCCCACCACCGCGAAGATACTGGAAACAAGCCGCCCAAGGCGCAGAAAAGATCACATTACACACAAGCGATGGCACCGTCATCCCAAGAGTCACGATGCTCCGAGTGCTCGGAATGTTCCTCGAAGCAAGCAGAGGGTAACGGAACCACAGTCGACAAACTGGTGACCAAACTGGGGCGGCTACACAGCCCCATCAAGCGCGTGGCTAACCGCATCGAGGCATGAAAGAGGCTAGTCTCCTCCGGCTGTTCCAATCATTTGCAACAAGCCACGTGTCTACATCGGGGCCTTTCACGGCTGGAAGGCCCACGAAGGAGAACAAATCAACGCTGCAATACGCAAGACCTACAAGGCGCCCTGGGACTCCTCAATGGCGCCAGCACGGCCAAACTACTTGAGCTGGGCGTCCACAACACCTATAGAAGGTTGCTGAGGCCCAGCGGACAGCCCAAATAGAACGCCTCAGGAGGACTAAGACGGGGAGGAACATACTCACCAGACTGGGCTTCTCAGAGGCAGAAACACCGCCAACACAGGCAAGCCCCCTCCCTACTGGAAGGCGCCAGGTGACGACTCCAAGTCTCACAATGCCCGGAACGTCAACCCGGCCAACACCCGGGAAGACGCGCAGCACGAGCAAGACCCTTCAGACAAATACGCTGCCGACACCAGGGCCCTCTTCGTCGCAAATACCCACATAGACAAGACACCTACGTGCCCGTGATGGTCAAGGCCACCACCGGTAAAATCTGCAACGCCTGCAGCATCCGAGCATCGTCGGCAAGCAAGGCGGAAGAGAGCCCATAGCGTTGGCACTCACGGATCCCCGATGATCCACAATCCTGAGTGACTCGAACTCAGCCATCAAGAACTACGCAACAAACACGGTGTGCAGCGAAGCAGTAAGTAAAAGTGATACGGTGCAGTGAAGTGCGTAAACCAGTGCGCGACGCAGTGCCCACCACCCATCTAAGGTGGTTCCCGGCACACACTACCACAGACAGCAACGGGTGCAGTACCAGCAACCCCAACCGTAACGAGACGGCGGACGCCGCCGCGCGAACTCTCACCAGATGCGCGACGACCACCACCTCCCTCGTGTCAACGGCTGGGGCGGACTGCGAAGACTGTGAAAGGTGTGGTGCAGTGACGCCGACACAGGCGACCGAACGACGAAAGAAACGATCCGATACAAGAGTATGCAGAAGTGCTGGGGTGGTACAGGTACGGTCTCGGACCATGCCCCACCCACCCCACCCTAAACTCACGCGAGAACAAGCAGTGCTTTATAGGCAGATACAGACGCGATCAGTGCTGACTCCGGCGCTCACGCGCCAACGTGTGCCCGGAAATGTTCCGCAGCGACGTGTGCATGTGTGCAAACTCTAAGGCGACCCTGACCCCCATCTGTGGAACTGTGAACTACACCCCACAGAAGCGGCAGCATTCCCTGGACGGCTGCCAGAAGACATACAAAGAGCAGTGCATTCACAAGAACTAGCAAGTCAGCTACTGGCAGTCCAGCGGTTCGAGGTGGCTCTCGCCCGGCAAGCGCGAGAGACTGAGCCTGCGGGTGGTCGAGGACACGTCCCAACGGCCATCTGCGGGGCTGGTCCAGCGTAGGCTGGGAAGGCAACATCACGAAGACGCCATAAACAAAGTCGGGTGGCGGGCGACCCTGCGTTGTCCCCCAACCACCTCCGCAGGACATTTTTAATAAAGTTCATTTCTCTCTCTCTCTCTCGAGGTGCCGAAACTCGTCCATCATGTACTTGTCGATGTTGTCTCTGTGGTAGAATCGGTAGTCTCCATCAGCGTTGGTGAGGTAAAGGTTGTTGACATTGGTGCACCGGCTGAGAGCATGTACACGCTCTCCTCTTCGCAGCTTTGTCTTCTAGTTCTTCTTCTTCGGCGGTTCCCCTACGGGAAGATGACGACGGTGGTTGAACGCGAACCTATCTCGTGATGGATTCTTTGGTTGGCCGATCCCTAGGGGCATCCTGCCTCAATCATGCATCAGAGGCACTGCGGACGGGGCTGGTTGAGCTGCAAGGCGCGTGGCGCTTTCCCGCCACAGCTTTCTCACGGGAAATTCAGCAACCCCTCTAAAGTTTTCAGTCGTCGTTTCCGTTGACGTTCAGCTTCACGTGCCTTCGTTGTATCAGTAGCTTCTTGACGTAGTTTGAATGAGTCAAGGACATAAGGCGCATTCGTAGCACTTGCTCCTGTCCCGGATTTGTAGCGTAGTGGGAAGAGCACCGCGTACCTCCCGTTGCGGCCAGAGAGTCGTGGGATCGAAACCGCGCGCCGCTAACTCTTTCTTTTTTTTATAGTGTAGTATCGCGGAGCTGTGGGTGTAAGGAGGAGAGTTGCGCATGCGCAGTGAGCGTGTGGACGGCGCCGCCATCAACGACGCAGGACAAGGCGAGCCTAACAAATGCTCCGCTATAAAATAAATGCGGACACGCCACAAGGGGTACGACAAACGAGGCGCTCGCAAATGTGACATAGTGTACAAAAACACAACATTTTGTTAATGTGGCAGCTGGAGTGAAACAAGTGCTACAATTCTCAATTACACGTTTATTTGTTGCCCGAGAAAACATTGAATTTTTGTGCATTCCGTACTGCGTGCGGGTGGTTCCGCATCACTCTCATGATCGTGCTGTGTAAACCGGTTTGAGAATTCGCAGTGAATCAAATATCTTGTGTTGATTAACGTTTTATTGAGTACTGGTCGGTAGGTATAAAGAAGTTACTTGTTTCACCAAAAATTTTGTTTGAAGTAAGCCTTAATCCTGTCGTCTTAGCAGTCTTTTTTATCTTTCACGCTGCGTCGACAGAATATCTACAATAATGTGTCCAGTGACATGGCAGACGTATATTATTTTGAATATTAGTATTTTTGGATTTTTCTTTCTTTTAGCTGCAACCTAAACGAGCTTCCTCAATAGCACAGAACATTTACCATGCGGCTTGTCCAAATGTTGCATAGATGCATGAGCTCTGCACTTAAGGGCTGTTTCGAGGGGGAGTTGCTGAATACTTCAAGGGTTGGTTTGAACTTTATTATTCAGGCTCAATAGCGGTAACAGGAGAAGCCTGGGTCCCGTAACTTAAATATCTTCATCTTTTCTAGCACACTAATCATATCAGTAAGTTACGATGCATACGTAATATTAGTCAAACCTTGCTTTTGAGATTTGTTTGTGCTCTTTGCTCATCTTTTTGTTTTGGATATCAATTTTCCGGTTGATGTGAACTTCCCGTGTGCGATTAGCCTATTTTCCCAGCCTGAGTGTGGTTAGTAAAGGCAATAAGGTGATCTCGTATGTTGTAAAATGATTCTGAATTCTCATTTCGTATCACGGCAGATGTAGTGTTTGAACCCGTCAAGCTATTTGATCGGCTCCTTCAACTCCATGGCGAAAGAAGCGGTGAGAGGTATCAATTCGTACCGTGTTTCAAACTTTAATTTTGAGCTCTTGTGTCTGCTGGATTTCCTTAGAAACTTCTGAAAGTTAGGTAATAACACTGCATGAAAATACAACCAGAAATAAACCTGCGAAATTACACTTTTGTCAACGACATTTCCTGGTTTCATTCCTAAAGTATTTTACGTCTAAAACAGCCAGCACGCTTGGGGACTTAAGTTATAAAAATATATTTTACGTATAGGGTTTAAGTGTTAATATTTGTGAAGAACGCAATGTATCTGTAATTGCCTTTTCTGCCTCAGTGAACAGTTACGCAGAAGCGAGAGAGTGCTACCGAGAATTCTTGTATTGCAAAAAACGAGTTGAGCTGCTACATAAAAGACATTATTGTAAGTTAAAACTCCAATATTACCCAAACGGAACAGTTAAAAAGGGAATGAATCGCTAAGTGTGGAAGTGAAACCACACACTAAAACGGTTAGAAGTTCAAGTTTTTAAAGATAAAAAACTTTGCGCCTACGATTCCAATTTGATCATGACTGAGAGAACGCGCTCGCTTGATAGGTAAAACTATATTCACCTTCTTTTCAACAAGTACGTTTTTGAGGCTCACACCATCAGCTACACTGCACAATGCGCATGAAAGCAACGTGGCTGGGATTTGAAAACAAAAATGTGCTCGATTTTTCTTCCGTTGCAACCGGTAAAACACGAAATGGTATGGTATAGCGGTACAAGTGAATGGCACCGTTATAAACGCTGGCTTGCACGCGCCACCGATGCATTGCGTAAATCCGACTGAAACCACAGGCGCTCGCGAACTGTCCGTGCGAACAAAACCAAATGGGTTGCCAACGAATCCTTTGGTGAACAAACGGTCCGCTGAAGCGAAAGGAGCAGCCGACCGTGCCACAAGCGTGACATTAGCAAGAAGGCGTCAATCTTACTCCGTGATTGTTGCCCTAAAGACTTCTCCGCAGGTTTCGCTCCGCGTACCCCGTACACGTAGGCGCTGGCATCGAGGAGCCAACTGTCGGCACTCATTCGCGTCATGATGCACTACTTCACTTAGCCTCTCCTAAACGGAAGCACCATCTATTGGGAAGGATATAGGGTGTGTTTGTCGACCTGTTTGCGCGTATTTTCGTATCTTAGCCTGGAGCAAGTTTGGTACCTCACGTTGCGGCGAAAGATTTCGTGGTTCAAATCCCAGCGCAGCCGCATGAATAGAAGTTTCTGTTTCGATGTCATTTCCGTGACGACTATGACATCGGATATATCTTGGTGGAACCCGGCATAAAACACTTTCTTAAATGTGCTAACTCAATTTTCAAACTTTATCAATGAGCTGCTTCCGCACAATCAGACACGCGAAGCTTTGCGGCATACATAATTCAAAGCGGCGGTTTTTCTTCCTAATGGGAATGTGTTTTGGAAAGTATGTTGTCTTACGTAAAGCGTCTTTCTAATACCTCAGGACGCTTTAGCCAAGTCGTCATCTGTCCAGACATCGCCCTACTGTCCAGATATCGCCCCACTGGTCCCTCTTTAGGTAACCAGGGAAATAGGAGTGTGGGAATTGAAACTGCTTTCATCACACTAAATTCTGTGAGGCGTTCGACCATGAAGAATGACGCTGAAACATGCAGCAAGAATTGATTGTTTCGGCAGAAAAAGTTGCACAAATCCCACACGTGATCTACCGTATTACTAATAAAGCCTGGTGAATAATTTTTTTTGTAAAGTAAAAGTATGACTCATAAAGCGTTATAGATGGAATAACGAGCGTATTCACGGGGTCTACATCAAAATTCTCAAGTATGTAGTAGTACCTCAATGCGTATATGGAATAGAGCAGGGGCGTATGGGGTGTCTATGACGTGAGAGCAATGCGATCATGTGCTCATGTGAAGTCGCTTGAGGCTGTGATTAAACTTGAGCGAGTAGAAAAACTGGCGCACATTGCACTATTGGTGCAAGGCTGGAGAGAAACAGTAGAGAGAGGGCCTATTTCTCTCTTCGACGGAGAACCGGCAGTTGTACTTCATATGGATTTCTGAGCTTGCAGCTGAAAGTTCTTCTTGACCGGCATGCCCAGATCATTTTAACCGCAGGCTTTCACATATCTCGCGAAGTGGACCACGTAAGCACAAACTAGAATGCGCGGTGACCGGATTCGCGAACTAGTCGTGTGTCCTCCCCACTTCCGACGAACACTCACGGGAACTGACGAGGAGAACAGCATGCGAGCAATCACACCACTGATGCTGGGCAGATTGTTCTCGAAGTTCGGGCTGGCCGACGCCGGGAGGTCGTCAAGAGCCGCACGCTGTCATTCCCAGAAATCGCAAGAACAAACGAACGCTGAGAGAAGACGACGACAAACAATTACACCATCTTCGCGTGGGGAGCCATGAGGAGGATACCAAGCATCATGGGGTTCCGTGTAGGTTCCATTGTGTTACTTTATGTTGTTTAATTTATCGGAGCACGAATGGGAACGTAGTGTGAACCCCCATGTAGAGACAGATAATGGTATAGAAATGTAGATAAATCTAGAGACAGCGAAGAGACCGACACCCGCATTACCTGATCGAACACCTCCTGGTTCTCGTCTTTATTGCGTGCGCACGCTCATACCCCGCTGCCCTCCCTCTTCGTCCTCTTCTCTGGTTGAGCTGCAAGGCGCGTGGCGCTTCCCGCCACAGTTTTGCCACAAGAATTTCAACATCTTCCTCTAAAGTTTTCAGTTCGTTTTTCTGTTGACGTTCAGCTTCGCGTGCGTTCGTTGTATCAGTAGCTTCTTGACGTAGTTTGAATTAGTGAAGGACATAAGGCGCGTTCGTAGCACATGTTCCCGTAACGGTTTTTAGCGCCGCGGGAAGAGCGCCACGTACTTCCGTTGCGGCTAGAGAGTCGTGGGTTCAAAACCGGACGCCGCGGAACTATTTCTTTTAATTAATGTAGACTGCGCTGACGCCAGGCCAAACGCTTACGGGGTTGTTGAAGAGACGCGCATGCGCAGTAGACCCTACTGAAAAAAATCAAACGATATATGAACGATAACTCGTATACGAGATTATGGGATCGTAAGGTGAATGATATCATAGGCTTCAACGATATCATTGAGATATCGTAGAAGCTCATCGTAGTAGCTCATCGTATACGTTGGATCATACAAGTCGGATCGTTGCAAGCGATGTCATTCGAGTTTATCGTACAGATTTCGGTGGGGTGAGCGACAATATGTATTCGATGTGTGCGTGTCATACAAGCATTAAATGCGCAGGTGTTGATATTGTGCTGTGAATGTGCTTAGATCCTTGCACAGTAGAATACGCAAAAGAATACTTGGAAGCTGCTGCCTTTTCCCTTTTATTTCATGTCCCGCAGCAGGTTGGCCACATATCCGTTAAATGCTTTCAGCCGCTTCTCCGTGGTAGCTTCACTGTTCCGGTGTTTCATGAAGTAACCATGGGCACCTGCACAAAATGGAAAAAGAGAGGGAGCAGAGAACATGTGTTTAGAGGGTGCACGTGAACCTTTTGGGTGTGTCTGACCCATTAATCAAGCGATATTACATACATGCTCAGTTAGTTGTACCACCTGAGAAGACTTTCCATGGTCAAATGAAGCTACTCTTCACAACTGCAGAAGCTGTGCTTACTCACAATGCTATGACCACCAAACATCGTTGGCCCACACTTAAATGCAACATTTGTCACATGTGGAGATGTGTCCCTTATTATTGTGCTAGTGCAGAGGGAGAAAGGTGTGGGGAGGGGCACCTAAGAAAAGCCATGTTTCCTTTAAGCTTCACGAGCTTGAGCTCACAGCATGGCTGCAGGCTGATGCTAAGGTCCGAGGCGCAAGCCTACTATACCAGCACATCTTATATTGAGCACGGACCACCATTTGGACATGGCACTTGCCTCACGAGTTTATGTGGATGCTATGTTGTGAGAACAGTGCATTCACAATATTGTTTATTTTTCCCCTATCCCTGATCTTTAATAATGTGCAAGAATTCGCAACTACAATATAACAATTGAATCAAATAATGCAATATTTCATTTCAACTCAAACCGAATAAGACCTGGTGAAATGTAACAGCGCAATAAACTACGAGGGACACAGAAGAAAATTTACAAGACGGGCGCTTCTGTGTCCCTCGTTGTTTATTGCGCTGTTACATTTCATCATGAATTTGTACCAACTCGCCCAAATTTCCATTTTGTTCGAATAAAACCATTTGAAAATTACGAGCGAGTTCTCACCACTTGGGCTTTCCTGCACTGCTTGAGTGACAAACAGTGAAACGCTGATGGAGCATTTGATAACCACCTCTCATCTCCTTAGTATTATTGGGCCAGCTCTGCCCCTCTGGCCATAACGCAATTCACAAAAACCGCAACAGTGAAATAATGGGAGGCAAAACCAACATGTATCAGAGGCAAGGGCCCGATATATGAGCCTAATGTCTGCAGCGACTTCTCGCTGGAATAAGTTGAATGAGTATTTGATGACACTAGATGGTGGCTGAAACAAACCATTGCAGTCTCGAAGACATCAAATAACTTTGCATTTAAAATAAGAATCTATTGCTGGGAATTCGTCACAGCTCTCAAAAATAAAGGAATTGCATCGCATATGACCCTCCTTCTCATGAAAATTTGGATCGTGTTAAAGCTTACAATCTATAGCTAAATGTATTGTTCTTCTAGGACACCTGCTTCAAGTGTTCGTGGCAAGAGCCGAAGGACTGTATGGAGAATGTTTTATGACCTTTAACGTGCACCAGTTGTTGCATCTCGGAAACTGTGTGGAAAATTTAGGACCGTTATCGGCTTTCTCCGTCTTTCCCTTTGAGACGGGAAATAGAAGAATTACAAAAATGGTGAAGGCAACAAAAGGAGCTCCTTATCAAATTGTGGAAAGAGTTGTTCATCAGGAGCTAGAGGTTATGCTTCGTTCATCACCTCTAGCCTCAAATGTGCAGTTCTTCTGTGAGCAACAATTACGCCATGCTCTTACCACGAAGAAACACGCAACGCAAATGGGTAAGTGCAAACAAACAACTATTTATTTTTTGGAACGCCTCCAACAGCTTTACAGAAAAGAGAAGAAACAAACACTAAAAAAAAGGGCGGGGGGGGGGGAGGGGAGATTTAAGGCGAGAAATGAGACAACGAAATACAGAAATTTTTACTCTGAACTATTCAAGTTGAATGCGCAGAAGCCTAATCATCTGAATCTTCTGCGCACACCCGGATTTACAGGGACCAAGGTGCATCCTTTAAAAGGACAGTTTTGCAACAACCTTAAAACTATGATGCGTGCTCACGTATTCTCTGAATGTGCCTGATCCCATGAAATAGGACTTCACAATTTTCCTTTTCTGCAGCTTGGGTCATCTGAACAAAACCTCGGTCTGCTCAAGTAAAGCCTTCTATCCACACACTTTGCAGTGTGCGGCTAAGTTTCCAGGCCCGCTCGTCCGCTCACCTGTGTAGCGGGTGCTCCCTGAGCCTGGTGTTTAAGCACCTGCCTGGGTGTCCGATACAGCTTCTTTTGCAGTTCAAGCGGATGCGGTAGACAGCGCCAACCGAGCATTCAACAAGTTTTGTTTTCTGCTTTGTGTCATACTGATATTTTCGCGTCGTGTTTCCATCCTGATTAACGCTCTTACAAAGCCCTTTAATTTGATGGGGGCTGAGAAAACGACTCCAGCTTCTCGCTTCGCTTTTAGCTTCTTTATCTTGTGTATGTACATGCTAACTGCCGCCCATTTTTTTTTCTTTATTTCTCTGCTGTTCTTTGGGCCTTGCTTGGCTTTACCCCCTTCAGCACTTCTAGGCAATGGACACAAGAACTTGCGTGGGGAAACCCACTAGACCTTAAGCGTGCCCACTGTTACAGTTGGAGGAAACTGCCTGCAGCAATGCTTCTTTTTACTAGCTTTGGATGTCCAGAGTTAAAGGGAAGCGTAGGTGCCCCCCCTTCCCCCCCTTCAGTAAGACCCGCACGTGTTGGATGCTCCAACATGGATTTGAATGTCAATGTCTAAATACCGCAGCCTACCGCTGTCAGGTGTCTCATGTTTGAACTGTAACCCCTCAAATGCCGTGTGAAAGTGCTCAAGTACGGCAAAAAGCTAGTAAAGAGAAGCATTGCGGTAGGCTGTTTCCTCCAAGCCCTAAAAAAAGACCTGAAAAACTGTAACAGTGGGCACGCTTACGGTCTAAAGTTCTTGTGTCCACTGCCTAGAAGAGCTGAAGGGGGTAAAGCCAAGCAAGGGCCCAAAGAACAGCAGAAAAAGAAATTTCGCCTGCACATACACAAGATAAAGCTAAAAGCGAAGCGAGAAGCTGGAGTCGTTTTCTCAGCCCCCATCAAATTAAAGGGCTTTGTGAGAGGGTTAATCAGGATGGAAACACGGCGTGAAAATATCAGTGTGACACAAAGCAGAAAACAAAATTTGTTGAATGCTCTGTCGGCGCTGTCTACCGCATCCCCTTGAACTGCAAAAAAAGCTGTATCGGACACTCAGGCAGGTGCGTAAACACCAGGCTCAGGGAGCACCCGCTACACAGGTGAGCGGGCGAGCGGGCCTGGAAACTTGGCCGCACACTGCAAAGTGTGTGGATAGAAGGCTTTACTTGAGCAGACCGAGGTTTTGTTCAGATGACCCAAGCTGCAGAAAAGGAAAATTGTGAAGTCCTATTTCATGGGATCAGGCACAATCGGAGAATACGTGAGCACGCGTCATAGTCTTAAGGTTGTTGCAAAACTGTCCTTTTAAAAGATGCACCTTGGCCCCTGTAAATCCGAGTGTGCGCAGAAGGTTCTGATGATTAGGCTTCTGTGCATTCAACTTGAATAGTTCAGAGTCAAAATTTCTGTATTTCGTCGTTTCATTTCTCGCCTTAAATCTCCCCCTTCCCCTCCCTCCGCCCTTTTTTTAGTGTTTGTTTCTTCTCTTTTCTGTAAAGCTGTTGGAGGCGTTCCAAAGAACAAATAGTTGCTTGTTTGCACTTACCCATTTGCGTTGTGTGTTTCTTTGTTTCCATCCTTTTATCATAAGCCTAAGCAGCGCATTAATCTAACCCAAGCGTGATATGAACAACTAGCCCAGAGAAGTGCTTTAATCAGTTTGAAATCATTGATGGCCGTTGTCGAAAGAGATTGTGTGATAAACTGCAACATAGAAGATGATAAAAATAGATTTAAAACGTAGAGGACCAAGCACACTGCCTTGGACGACACCAAAATTAATGGGGGCAAAAGAAGTAGAGTTATTAAAGGGGCATTAAATAGGCTTCCGAAGGTAGTCGTTTCAAATACAAAATTGCTAGACAACATGTCACGACAACGTATACCAAATATTACACCTCTGCGTAAAGCGAATGTAGCACAAAAGTGCAAGAAAGGTCTTCGCTTCTTTCCTTGTTTACCTGTCAATCCTTGTCGCCATTCTCACACACTCTGCCGTAACTTTGCGACTCTGACGCAGCCTTCATGGCAAAGCTGGTGCTGAACACTACAGCGTTGCTTTTGGCGGGTTTCCTAAAATCTGCAGTTAATCAGCGTTCCCAGCTGTGGGGGAAATGCGGGTGCATGTATCGGCGGTTCCGCCGAACGGCACTACAGCACAGCTATCTTTGGAGGAGCAAATGTCGATCGTCGCCATCCGTTACACGAGCTTAGCTGAGTTTGTGGATATAGTGCATTGTTTGCAAAGTATGAATAACACCGAAAAACACATGCACAAGACCACCTCGAGACCTTACAGTTTCGAGGTACACACAGCCATTGACTCTGCTTGTCACGCTTTTCTTTTTTAGCAGCCGACGTGTATGCTCCGCCCACTGCTGGCTGCGCTGAGCTGAGTGGTGCAGTCAGCGGGCGGGCCGCTCGCACTGCCGTGGTTGCGTCGGTACATCAGTTGTAGAATGGGGGAAATGGGTGTTTGACGGTCAGATAGGGGGGTCCCAAACACAACATGTACGAAAATGTTTCCAATAACCAGAGGCTACAACACTGCTAACAGGTATACATCATGACAATGGAAGTTTGCACAACGTGCAATAACTAACCTGCAAGTACATAATCGGTGGGTGCACTGAATGGCAGCAGTGCCTGGGGCCGAGGAAATGACGTGCGTTTGAAGGGGTGTGCCGAGTGACTTGGTGCCAGGACAGACGAAGGAATGGCTTTTCCTGGTGGCGAAGCATACGGAGCACCAATTGAAGGCCGGCCGCAGCTTAGGTCCAGCAGGTGGAGTGTTGGTTGGCCAGGGGAGGCCCTGGCAAAGCCTTTGGAACTGGACTGACAGGCAGCCGACCCAGGACAGCCAGCAGCAGCACCTGAAGGTACACGAGCTGTCAGTGCACAGACAGTAGTTGAAATACAAGAGAAGGCCACGCAAAGATCAAATGCTTCCACCAAGCGGATTTGTAATCGCTTACGGACATTAACCTTCAAGGCAATAATAAGAACATTCCAGCAACATCCAAAGTGAAATTTAGGTCACTGTAAGGATGTGTTTATTAGACACGCCAGTAATGCGATTGGGGTATTCATGATATATCCAAAGCTTACCGCTACGCTAATTTGCATTGAATGCATGCTAGCAGCTTATCTGGGTCCATAGCTTTCAATAGGGACTAGTGTGTGCTTGTTGAGGATCCTCTATTGCATTGCCTAGCTTGTCTTTGCAAGTTCGATTCTCCAATATAAATCGAGTTGAGTGCGGGCCTACAGTTTCCTTGTTAGTCTCTGTATGGCCTGCAATTTCGGGATATTAGGAAGTTGACAACTCGCTTAACTTTCATCACTAATTTACAACAATGCAGATGCCTCTAATATCGAGCCCCACAGTTCCCTCGAGCTGCTCCTACGGAATCAAGTGCCTGCTTTTTCGCATGTACTTCCAGGGCACCTCCTGTCCACGTTACTTCATCGTATACCGCAGGCATTCACGAGTGTGTACTGATCACAGCGTTGTGCCGCTCACGCGAAATTTCGACGGGATCTGCAGTCGCGAAGGCAGATTTTGGTAGACACATAACGCAAAAACGCATAGATTTTAAAGAACCTCGCGTGATGTCAAATAATTAGCAGTCCTCTACTACAGCGCGAGCGTCGTAGTTAAGGTCTAGCTTACGCGTAATTTGATGCTGACTGCCGCGGTAACCGTGGACAGGTCGCCCAGCAAGTATGCCAGTCCCCTAGGATTTCAGAGAAAATGAGATGGGGGAGTGAACCGCTGACCCATAAACACCAGAAACCGTTCCAAACAAGTACAGATTTATAAAACATGCCTACTTACCCTAGTAGAAACGATGTTTCCTACGTAAAATCCTTCTTCACTGTCGTCTTCAGCTTGCGAACACCAATACACTTTGTTCGGAAGCAATGCCATCCACTTTTGACGCGCAGTCTTTTGAGGCGGGCGGCGATGATCGTTCTTCCAGTGCCCGTGTTTTCAACACATGCGTAGGTTGGAAGGACTAACATCGCGAAATAAAACTTCTATAAGTATGATTTCAGCTGGAAATCTGCAGATAAAACTGAAGAAAACCCGCAGCAACTCTAAGAACAGCATGGCACAGCACAAACGCGGGATTCTCACAAACGCACACACAATGTGAGACATAGTTGCCAGGCTGCAAGAGCAGCACCTCTATGCTTGACGAAAGTCGTGTTAGTACGGGAATATCGGCAATAATCTTTTCGTTTCTGAAACCTATAACAAGTTTTTATCTTCAAATTGAGGTTTTCATACGCAGAAGTACATAGTAATGAAAGACCCTGACATATTTACACTGATGTAAAGTAGTTTCGATAGTTTTGACGGCCTTTATTCCGGTTAATTCTCGGCGGTTTCTTTTCCTTTTTTAGAGAAAGAGACGGAACAAATCGCCAACGTTGACGTGATTGTAAGAAAAGAACAAGCGCTTACCCTTGTAAAAAAAAAGCTATTAAATTCCTCAAAGACAAAAAAAAAAATCTCTGCCGAGATTCGAACTAACGACTATCAAAACGTGAGCCGAGCACTCTTCCACTGCGCTATCCTAGCAGCTGGTTCTGGAAGCTAAGAATGTAGTATAATTACCGTGGTGTCAACGGATATTGTTTGTGTTTTGTTTTGACCGTAGTTTAGACATTTCGGCAGTTATAGCGCTTGATTCTCTCGCACCGATCTTGCTGACAAGGCCAACTATGCTAGTGTTACAAGCGATTTAGCCAAAGCTCCCTTATTTGACCCAAGCAAAGCTATCGCAGATCAACCCCGATCTCTTCTATGCAAGCGACGGTAGCCACGAATGAAATGAAATACGCCGCTAGTTAACGCTTGTTTGTCACGCACCGATTTTGCAGACAAGCCACATCACGCTAATACGACAATTAATGACAGCAAACCTGTTGTGTAAAACGACTGCTGACAGCAGCGAAAACCTCTGAACTAGTTTGAGTACGTGGGGATAGCTCAATGCGCAACATTAGAAAGCAACCGAAGCGACGAACGACGCGACAACCGTGATGGGTACACAGCAAACAGGTACAGTGTGCGGCAGCGACGAGCGAAAAGAATGTTACAGGCCGCTCCCAGCGGCCCGTGTGAAAATAGAAGATAGAATCCCTGCCTACACGCCCTGAAATACATCTGCCCAGCCGATTGAGTTTGTCGCTTAAGAAAAGCAACCAAGGCTGCAGCAATAAACTGTGCTTGCCTTGGTATGAGCCAAAGCATGTCTTGACATCGTTGTTAGGTAGGGCTTCTGACTGTTACTTAAAAAATGGAAAATACAGTGTGGACAGTCAGGGCACAAATGTGTACGTCTAGCGTCTGTCATACACTGTTTTGGAGGATACGGCGCAACGTGCTGTTATACAGAAACAAATACTTCACAGTGAACAGTTTGGCTGTACATGGTACGTTTCACTGAAAAAAAAATGCTGAAGCCCCTGCATGCAGCTTGTTATGTAGCTTCACCCCAGTGCTTTTATGGATTAAGCATATCCCATCAGCAGCTGTTTTTAAATACTCTAATTCCTATTGGAGCATTGTAAAGTTTAAACAGGGATTTCTTCAATGGCCCCTCCCCACTCAAAATCCCCCCAACACCCCATGAGGAGAATTTGGACAACCCCCCAAAAGCGAAATTCTGGATGAACCCTTGTTTGAACTCAATTTGTGCATCTTCCAGTAAGGTCCTTAAAAACATTCCCTGAAGGAACAAGGGGTGTCAATTTCACTGAAAATGATAAATGGTGTTTTTAGTTTTGGTCGGTTGTCAACATATAACGTCCTCAACAAGCATGCACCGGGGTTGCCCCCAAAACCGGTGCAACGCACAGCGCCAGGTGACGGTGTGCACCCGGCATGGAGCATTGATCGAGGACAAACTGAGCAATTCTACCCAAGCACCATCTCTTAAACTAAGAAAGCAACGCATAAAAATGTTCACAAGTGGCAATACAGCAGCGTAACGTGACACAGTGCTACTAGAAAATGATATTTATTGAAGGGCAATGATTATGTGTACAGTAAACCCATATCCATCACACATGCGCAACAATGCACTTTCACCGCTTCCAATAAACAGCTACATACAAACTGCTTCTCATCTTCGTTAGAGCCATAATACGAGTGCCTGCTTCTGTCCACCCTTCCGCTTGATGGTCTAAGCACCCCAGTGACTGTTCATGACAATTCAATCGAACGAAGCGGATGCAAATCTCATACTGGCTGGCAATTCATGCAGCCTTCTTTGCAGTACACGAAGTTCACGTCTTCATTTACAATCTCTGGCCGTTGTTGCCTCCATGCGGAGCCCGTCGCATCATTGCCCAATGATTTTGCAAGCAAGTCATCCTTGTAAGCAAGAACATACAGCTCCGTCCACCTTCACACAAGTGCACCGATGCGCCATCACCACCGTCGCTGCAGCAGACGGTGGAGGAAGCCGCTTCTCCAGCGTTGTTCGCAATGTATCTTGTGATTGCACCCCGGAGCCCCGTTGACTCCCTCAGTGTGCGGCGGGGCAGCCAAAAACTGCCCCGCAACGGTGTGGCCCGGTTTATGGAGGACAGATGGTACACACCAGCGCAGTTGATCGAGGATGAAGAGGCGCACCGGTGCGCCCCGGTGTGCACTGGTGCAGTTTATCGAAGATGCTATTAGTAGAAATCACTGTGTTTTTACGTGTCATGTTTAAATGTCACCTAATAATGCTGTCAGTTCACTTTGCAACAGGGTTGAAGAGCTGTGTTTAGATTGCCCATTCCAATTTAGGGTTATTGAATGGTTGGCTGAACACAGTCGACCAAATAGTCTGAGTACCAGTTCAACCCTTGGGCAGACATAAAAATGCCTGCTGGTGTGTATGTAGGGGGGACAGGGGTAACAGATTGAAGAAGCAGAGGGCGAGGGCATGAATTAAAACCTAACACACACACAATATTGACTAAGAAACAAAAAGATGTCAAAAACACTGAAATTTTGAAGCAAGGCTAACACGGTGGGCAGCAAGCACAGCAACACTCACAAAATCGTATTGATCCATGATCATATTGATCCAACACTTGATTGTATTGAACCATGACCCATGATGTATCTTTTTGTATCTTTTGCATCTGATGTATCTTTTTATTGTTCTTGCTGATTTGCAGCTGTGTGCAGTATTATATTCTTGCCCCTCCTGCTGAGGCCCTTAAATGGGCCTGCAGTATTCTGTAAATAAGTAAATAAATAAAAGAGATTGTACACAGAAATTACTTTCAAGAGATACGACAGAAAAAAAGAGGTGTGGGGAATCTACGGCGCCATTCACCAGAAATCTGTATGCAGTTGTCAACGGGTACAGCAATACCGCAAAAGAGAACGTGCCTAAGAAACATATCCACCTTTCTGTCTAGCCATGCACACCACCGGGTTGACAAACGCTCTGTGAGAACAAAACTATGAAAATGACTATGACTAAGAGATGCAACAGGAAAAAAATAGAGTGGAGGGGGGGGGTTGTACCGTGCCATTTACAAGCAGGCTGTACCAGTTGCTGACAAGCACAGATGAACACGTGGCCAAGAACAAAAACAAGAGGGCAATAGGAACTTAAGCACTGCAATTTACTACGAAGCCCTCATTACGAAGAGCCAACAAGGTTATCCATGAAGATGAAAAAGTGCGGTCGCTCAGTATCTTTAATTTTTGTTAATATAGCAAAAAAGTGCTGTATTCAATGACCTACTTTGCACATAGTCAATTCTCGTTGTTGCAAACTTGACGGAACATTGTAAGTTTGTTGAATGGGCAGAAGTCATCATAAATATCACTCTGGCAAAGACAAAAGTGCACGTTATGTTTGGGCATGGATTTTAATGACATTTTTTAGCATTTTGAAGGCTAATTAACTACACAAAACAAACTGAAAACAGAGGTGAAAAGTCCACAACTAGTTAATTCGTCTTCTACTGCTGACCAGAACTTTCAGGGCCTATATAACAAGATTGGTCATTTTCAACAAATTGGGTGACGTCAAAAATGGCAGTTTTGAAAATGACCAAACTTAATACGGTCTTTGAATACTGAGTAGGGCTAACAACAATGCTCTACACTAACGTTTTGCTTTATTTCGAACGTTTGTTTAGTGGCAAAACATTCTTTTTTGAGGTCTTGACATTCTTAAATTAAATTTTCTACTGTTTAGGGATATTTGGACACATATTTTTAGCAGGTGGTAATGAAGCAGCAGATATTTTCTAGTGTGGACAAGTGCAATTTATGAATTAACTGAATGACCGAGTTTGAATTATGCACCGTGTAGAAACATTACAGAACAACAGGTTAAAGAATTTGAATTTTGTGTAAGTAAACTCGAGAGTGCAAAGTGTCAGCGTTTGTACTGTACTTTATTTTGTACTGTACTTTTTTCCAGTGCTGACAAGGCAGAATATATGTTGTCTGCAATATGTTACAGAAACCACAGGGCACACTGGGCTAATTTGTGCGATATGTCACACGTTGTAAGACTACCTTGAAGACATACTGCAGAAATTCTACGACTCATCGTTCAAATCTTTATATCATGAAGATGTTGTCGATCTTTTTTTGACTTGTCGTTCCACTCTATGCGATAACAGACCTTTATGATATCGTAGCACATCGACATGTCGTAGAAGGCCTTTCGATGTCAAATACATGTCGTTGAAGTCTTTGCGACATCGGACCTTTACGATGTCAGAGGACAACGATAAGTCATTGAAATCCTTACGATGTCACTGACATGTCGTAAAGCTTGTTCGACATCGTATTGAAATCTCTGCGATATCGAAGACAGGTCGTTGAAATATTTATGATATCATTCATGTCGTATGGATATCGTTGCCATATTTTCAGTAGGGGAGTGCGGAAGGCGGGCAAACAAAAGGGAGGGAGGGACACAGCCCCGAGCATAAGATGCTTCGCATCTAAAGGGAGGCGCAAAGCACGAGGCGAAAATCATTCCTCCGGTTACCGCAGCCAGCGCTCAAGAGCAGATCACGAACTTCACCGGCCGCCAACCAATCGGAAGTGGCGAGCGATCGGGGGCGGGGGCAGGAGGGACCCCGGAAAAGAACAGCGATGAAGGCGTAGGATGGAGCGTGGCTGGGAGATACGGCGGTCAGGCGACCGGACCTGTGCCTTGCCCTGAGAGGTCCTCCACAACCACAGCCTCCAGAACGTCGCCTTTGCAAGGAGGTCGTCTCCCCATGCATCGGTGAAAGACAGCAACTCTGCAACGGGAGCTTGAAGCGCGCTCAAGCACCCCGGCCATATCACCTCGACCTTGCAATATCGCAGCCCCACGGCGCTGCTTCCGGGACGTGTAGTACAACCCCGTTCCAGCAGCGAACACTTATTGTGACTTCTTCATTCGAGAAATGATGCCACACCCACACACCAACTCTTTTTAAATCGTCAATCTATCTCGAAGACGTTTTCTCTAAGAGTGCACGAAGAAGCATCTGAGCTAGCAGTCCAGTTTTCAGAAATCCACAGACATCCAACACTGAATATTTCCACCATGACATCTGCGCCCTGAGTCGCGTGAGCTATCGTTAGCCAACTTGACAAACAAAAGACACCAGATATTGTGATTCTCCAAAATTCATTTTTACTCCAGGAAACGTACCGCTGCGATGAATTTTATAGCGACACCTCCAAGACTGTAAATGTGTGTCTTGTGCTGCAAATTGGCCAAACGTTCATGTTAATAAAACAATTGACTTTTGCAGCAGTATATTCACAGCAGAAGTATTCAGGTATTTTGCATTCTCTTAAATCACATTGTCCAACTTCAAATTTTAAAGTCCATCATGTTCACGAACTCGCCTCGCGTTGTACCCGCTCTTGCATTTGGAAAGCGTTTAAAAACTTAGTCATACGTCTTGTTTTAAGGGAGTTAGGTCGGCGTATGCATCAAAGTTGTAAATAACTTTTCGTGGTGTTCCAGGCCACTCTGAGGTTGCCGGAAATGAGTCCGCTGTTCAAACGGCCACTGCTGCTACACTGCTGAATGCAGTACACTTAACAGTACCCTGCGCTGAGCATAAGCGACACATAAGCCAACACCTTTGGAAGATAAGGCAAAAAGAATGGAGTGAACAGAGGGACAAAAATTACACATAATACAACCAAAGTTGGGGTAAAACCAAATTTTGCTTCGCTTTGCCTTTCACTGAAGCAGTTTAGTGTTTATTTACTACTGCATCATTAACTAACTGTACCCTTTGCGATCTTTGCCGTTTGCCGGACTTGCGCCAATAAACACAAAACATCATCAATTCTGCAATTCACCGCTAAGTTTTTACTTGTGGCCATAAACGTCTTCTTGCTGACATGTAAAACTTATCATATATTATTATTTACAGCGTAGAATTTTGCACGGTAACAAACCTGTTTTTTTTTTCAACTCGCATTAAAATGATTTCACTCATTCCGAAAGAAAAACCTCTCGGGCATCTCAGGGTCATCGAAAAAACGGAAATCGAGAATGTCGTCTCGGCTGCTCAATGGCGGATACGGTACGAAAGCCGGATACGGTACGAAAGCTTCACTTACAGTGTCTCAGTGTAGTTCCCGGCGATACCCCTATGCGTACTCCTCGACTCGCGCTTCATGGCTCGCGACGGAAATCAGAGTGGCCGGGTTCATTGCTACTCGTCGGGAGCTTCCTTAATTACAAAAACGAGGGCAGCTAGAACTTCTCTAATGCGAGTAATGATTGCCTTGCCAGCAAAGCAAACAAAGTTAGCGAGAGGTGAAGAATGCGGGAAACCATTGGAAGGGGTCTAGAGAGTGAGAAGATTATAATTATTCTATCGCGTAAAAATGCCTGCAGTGAAGAGTTGTTGCTGACGTTTGGTGAAACATATCTGTATGAATAAACGGATGATGCGGTATTGACGACTTTCACCCTGTATTGAAACATGGATGGTTCAATTAAAGATCACCCGTGGGCAAAGAGAATAACTTCAACGGGCCAGCTCAAATACCCACACACCCAAACGTTAAACCAGAACGGCTTGAGGCCCGTTTCCAAAGAGGAACATGCAGGAAGTGGTAGAAAGCAAGAGTTTCTTCGTTTTTCCCCGCCTCTTTCCCGTGGTGCGAATGTAAAGCACATTTCTGTTTTATACTACCTGAACAAAGTTCTACCGCCATGAGGCTGCAAGTTTTCAGTCGGTCTCCTAGCGGGTTTATAGTTTAGTGGAGATAATTCTCCCAGTTTCCATTTCGGTTTATTGTAAGATATTACAAAGGTGCTGTGTATAGTAATTGATTTTATAGACAGGGGTCACGATAAATGGCACTGCGGTGGGACCTCTTGCAAATGAACCGTAAAATAATACACAGTAGCAACCACAACAAAAGAAACCCAAAAAAGTAATACGAAGATAATTGAAACATTACGAAAACCTAACACTAAATAAATTTGTCCATAAAAACAGAACGCATGCCTGAGAGGTACAAAAAAGAGCAAGGATATCTGACAACATAGAAATGTTGAGAAAAAAACTAGGCAGAAACAGAAGGAAGTCGTGCAAACTATTCAGCTCAAAGGCGGGGTAAGTCGAAGATGAATTAATTGATTTATTGTTTTTACGATTGGTGCGTTCACACATTTTTAACATTATTTTGCAAGTCCTCTATAACCCAAGGACGGCAAATACAATGGTCTGTCGGCCAAAGTTTGCTCCGCCTTTAAGAAGTAGGAAATTATATTGATTTATTGATTGATTGATTAATTGATTGATTGATTGATTGATTGATTGATTGATTGATTGATTGATTGATTGATTGATTGATTGATTGATTGATTGATTGATTGATTGATTGATTGATTGATTGATTGCAGGGTTTAACGCGCTGACGAAACCCCAGGCGATGAGGCGCGCCGTAGTGTAGGGTTCCCGATTATTTTGACCATCTGGGCATCTTTAACGTGCGCCGGAAACTCGAACACACGGGCGTTTCTACTGTTCACCTCCATCAGAAAATCGGTCGCAGCCGCCGGGAAGCGAACCCGCGTCCTCGTGCCAGCAGCAGAGAAAATACGTTGTAAGAAAACTCTCGTTGCGCTATGGTTAGTGAAATCAGTTCTACTGATTTTAAAAGAAAACTCTTATCAGTAACAATTCTACAGGTTGTCATTCGGAGATTGTGTACAATCAGTGTATTCAGCGGGAGAAGATCCAGGTAACGATTTATTGCAGGTACAAGAGAATTGAAGAATCGAGATGTCATGATTGGGATGCCTACGATTTGAATGACCTTCAAAGGAATTAAATGAATGTCAGAAACCAAGCCCCAGGATGAAATGCAATATATTACAGGACTGTAAGTAAAAGCACCTTAAAGACGTCGCAGAATAGGCGGCGGGAAATAGATCTTTGTTTTAAATATTACCGAGATTTCGAAAGCCACCTTGTTTTTAGAAAATTTGGGTGGTTAATAAATTTTAAGACACTGTGAAGTTCACCCCCCCAAAATAAAGTATAGATCATTCGGGGGAATGGCATCATAGTTAACGTAAACAGGAAAAATAGAATTTTCTCTTCAAACGACATGAAAATGCACAAGTTTGATTTTGGAACGATTGATTAATAAAATGTTGCGCCGAAGGCATGAACAACTGTTAGTAATATCCTGGTTGCGGCTCGTAGTAAAAAACATCAATGGATGAAGTCGACTTGTTGATGGTGATATCAATATTAGAGGAAAGGCGTGTAGGCACTTTGAAGCAGGCAGGAAGGACAATAGTGTATAATAGAATTAGAAAACAGCCGACAATGAAGCTTTTCGAAACTTTAAGTTTGCCATTTTAGTGTCTCTGGGTACCAAAAGAATTATTGTTTTGCCCACGATTAAATAGAAAACTTCGTACTAGTCACAACGGTGGCTCGTTAATATCGGTTATGGAGAGTGTTGAAGACAAGATGTCATAAATATAGAGTAAAATGCTTTGGTTAAATCGATGAAAAACCACCCATTAGCAAGCCTGAATCAATGTCGAGCTTCATATCGTCTGTAAAGCGTACCATGGCAAAGTTGGTAGGCGAACTGTGCCGAAAACCAAATTTTCTTGACATAAGCAAGGTAAACAATTTAAATAGGATAAAACACGCTTTTCTATAAGTTATAATGACCTTGCAGAAAGTGACAGCTTTAAAATCCAGCGGTAGTTACCCATTCTTGCCTTATTCCCTTTTTAGAAAATAAAAATTTTGAACCTTTTGTTGAGTTCCCGGTAAAACACTCCAGATTTGAAAATAAGATTAACTATATCGGTGAAGATATCACTTATGGCGCCTATGTTCTCTAATACACGAAGCGAAAATTTTAGCTTGTGCGGGGATAGTATTATTAGGATTGACAATTGTCGCACGGCATTCGATTTGAGTGACCGAATATACGAAGAAACAACCGCGTGCAATGGTATTGCCAATGTGCATTGATCTTGAAAGAAAGAAGTTTCAGAAAAGAAAGGGCCGAGAGCATTTGCGATACCTGGGAAATTTCTTACGTAGTAAAACCTTGGTATATTTAGCTGATCTCATTATTGGCTGTTGAGGAACGTGTTTAATATACGCCACTGCTAAGCGGTTTCGTTACCACCCTGCGAAACTTTCTTTTTCGGAGAAGTTTCTCTTCAAAATTTTTAGCAAGCTTCTTGAAACGTCGAATACTTTGTTTTACATGCTGCCAACTAAAGGTCGTATCGCTGCTTCTTGCTTTGCGATGTAGATTGCCTTTTTTCGGTAAATTTATTACCAATACTTCTACAAAACAAGTGTTCTCAGGAAAAAACTCACTTTTCCACCGCAACATGCATATGATGTAAGTTTCTATGAGTTTAAAGATAATATATAAAAATTCAGTGTAAGCTAATTAGGCATACCTGTATCCAATAACATCAGTCCAATTGGCGTTGTAATGACAGGAGTGGATTGTTGCAATACCGAACATTACCGGAAACGGAAAACGAGGACCCACACAAGCGCTTACTCGCAACTGCGGTTTTACTAAAAACACAATTTTTACAGAAAACCAAACGCACAACTAAAAAAACATAGTTGTTAATACCCCGTGCTGTTTCCCGTCTACCGTGATAGAGGACATTCCGACACTGTTGTTACCATGTTTATTGATAAAAAAGCCCCAAAACGTTTCTGAAAAGTTTGATCAATATTTCTGTGCTACACCACAGTCTCATCGAACAAGGCGTGACATCATACTTCTTAAAATGCGTTGGAGATTCTCGCTCATTGCATTTTATCTGACACATGCTCTCCACAACAGACGTTTAGACAAGGTGCGCATGTTTCACGCCGCACACGTTCCTCCCTTTCTTGGGATTATTAACAATGCGGCCGGTATTTCTAATTTGTTTTACAGCGAAGCTGTTAGCCTCTAATTGGTCGGAAAATTTTGTGTCGTAAACAAAAAACCATTACAGGATCCAGCAGTCCTCCCCTAATACGCCGAGCGCAAGCGTCAGGCTAGGCAAAACCCAGCATCTGCCACCAGAGAAGCCCAGCTCAATCTTACTTTGCAATCAGACATACAGCAGTATTCTTTAAAGAAACCCCACAAAACAAGTATAGAAAACAGACGATAGATGATAAGGCACCTGTGAACAAAGGGACCCCCCTGTGTGTTCCTGGTAAAGATTACGTTTACAGCTGCTGGTGAAAAGCAGGGTTGAAGTCATTCGAGGGCGATCGCATGAATCAGGACCCGCCGTCAGAGAAACAGAGGGCAAGTCACAAGCTCACCGAGACGACGAGGAATATTTCATGCCCTCCTGCAACAGCATATGTAGTGGTTTACAAAAGCTTCGCTGGACATCCACTTTCGCAGGGCGGTATGGCGGCCATTTTTGATGAAAACAGCACTTACGCCATATCAGGGCGCCACGCTCTTCAAACCGTGCACCATTTTATTGACTATGGTCCTCCAGCCAATTTTTCGTCAAGCCGGTCCTTCTTTTTCTCTGATCGTTCCCTTTAATCTGGCGCAGAAGGCTACCGCACACAGAAAAAATTGGTTGTAGGACCAGAGTCAATATAATGGCACACGGTTTGAGTACTTGGGGTTCGGATGTGGCATGATGGCGGTGTTTTTTGAAAAACAATAGAGGGTAATCTTTGAGGCCTTGTTAATAACAAGGATTGTTCGAAGAAAGGGATGAATGTGTGCAGCATGAACCATGCGCAGCCTTTAGTTTGTTGTGCAATTGGCGGGGTTTGCAGAATTCTGTTGTCGTGCAAGGCTGCATATGTAGGCCATAAAAGACGCTGTCTAAAATTTCGTTAAGGACAACTGATGTTCAAGATAGCGAATTCAACTACCGCCAATCTACCTGCGCATTATAAAGAGTGTGGCTGTCACCCTTTCTTTGCTGAGACCGTGGTGTGGTGCATTCATAATGATAAAACTGTTAAAGAATTGAGACCTTAATCAATGAACATGGTGACAATCGTGCCAGCAAATCGCCCATCACTCTACACGGGAAGAAGAACGAGGTATCGACAAGTTTCCCAAATCTATAAGTTTTCTTGTATATTTTTTTTGTTTTTCAGTAACACAGCAGCTCCGACCGAGCGTTAGTCGGTTCCTTTCTTTTCCGTTGCAGTTATTTGTAGGCTTCCAAGTATTCAAGAAGCAAACTGTTTCCTGTTATCAACAAATTCCAGTAATTGAGTATTTTTTTCGCATTTTGCAGATTTAAATAACAGAGCTGCGGTAAAATAGTTCGTAACAGTACTCAGAAATGAAACCTTCTGGCGGGGCGAAATGGTTGCGGAGGTCATAATCAATTTTTGACAAATTTGTATTGCTAAAAAAATGCGTGCATAATTTATTGAGCGATTCTTATCAATGGTCCTGACAACCACTGCTATGTTCGACACATTGCAATGGCAAGTAATCCAAAAGGTGAATGTAATATCTCCTAGAATACCAATGTTTTTGTTTTCCCAAGCGTTCAAGTGGAGTGGACAATTGAGCACGGCGCAGAGGTTCGACACAGTGGTACTGTAGGGCCTGCAAATACTATGAAGGGTAGTGTTTTGCACGTTATTTTTGAAGTTTATAGATGGACTGCACCCAAACAGATTTGCAATGAGCACTGTTTAATGAAAGGTATATTTTACGCAAGTTGGAGATATGATAATTTTGGAATAGTAGACTCGCCACATCCTTTTCTAAGTTTATTTGATTGACTTCCACTTAAACAGATCCACAATAAGCAATGTTTAGAGAAAGGTACACTTTGCAAACATGGGAGATATGATTTTTTTACGAGAATGGCAGACTCGACATGGCTAGACGTGGGACGATGGCAATACTCAGCGGAATAAGTGGGAAAATGCACAAACGTCTATCCGGGATAGCGAGCCATGTTTCGAAAGTACCTTTCTTTCAAACAGGCAGTGTAAAGAAAGATACGAGGCCCTAAATTTGTTGTTTGGATTAATGAGGCTGCGTGCGTTACATGTATGCAGAATAAAAAAATTGATGCCGGGTTTCAAATTCTTCAGTTTTAATGTACGACATAGAACAATGACCTAAATCGCTTATGCCGACTTTTGAAGATTTGAAGGTCTGGTACATCAGGAATTCAGAAGACGTGACTCTCCTCCGTCTTGCGGGCTTTCACAAGGCAATCAGCCGTCTACAAAAACTGCCAGTGTTGAGCTAATCTTTTATGCAGAGAGGCTTAGCTGCTGGGTCATGGAAACCAATATCTTCCGTCTCGAAACGAGTTTTACGCAACCTACAATAAATTCAGCATTGTTTGTGCGGTAAACAAACCTTGCGGTCAGGAAATTTGAGTTTGTCGTGGATCGCACAATTCGCACGATGTCAATATTGGTTTCCTTGAGCGGACAGCCAAATTTCGATCGAATGGTTTTCATGGTCGCAAAGCAATCTTCAGGAAGAGTGCTTGGAATCCTTTTTATTTTATATTGCTTTTTGCAAATATTTCTCTCTCCAAGGCGTGGTTCCGTGCAGCCAAGTTATTGTTGTCAGCTAGCAGTTGGGGCTTCTCTGCTTTCAAGTTCTTCAAAAGTTTCATTTCTTAATTTCACGCTCTCACGGAACACATTCATTCCGTTTTTCAGTTCTTCAATGATTTTCTTCGAGTCTGTCTTGAGTTTAGCTGTCAAACTTTAAGCAACCTTCCGCAAAAATTACAGTTGCAAAACATTGTTGCAGCAGCAATCGCAGTGAAACATCATTACATGTAAACTAAAATGTGCAAAGATTGCGCACATACCAATCGAAATGTGGCAGCTTAGCCGAATTCCCACGCCCGCGACTTCTGCTACTTTGACGTTGCCTGCACAGCAGCATATTGTAACCCGTCTTCTTATGTTGGAAACACTATTAAACATATTATGTTAGTTAAAAGTACGCTCGTACAGCAAAACGGGCATCAAGTTTTTCTTAAGCTAGAATAATGTTGCTTCGCGTCCAGTACTGTGGGTATTTAAGGATATTATAACAACTTCTTTTTATTTTCCAATTTTTTTGTGGACTTACACCGAACAGGTGCTTTAATAGGCCATAAAAAACGGTTCGAAATAGAACCGCCGGTGAGACGACTCCGCGAACTGAAGTATTTTATTGTCTTGTCTCCCAATCCAAACAACATACTCACAAAAGCCGCTCGACAAGTGTGTGGCCCATCTCCAACACCTGAAAAAGACAACCCTGCCATTGAGTTTTTAAAGGGATACAAAATATGAATAAAACCCAGTGCCCTTGGTTTGTTTTTGTTCCTATAAGGTGCAGCGTAAACCTAATATATCTATCATACAATTTAGTCTCCGGGAAAGATATAACATTCAGGCTGTCTGCGCAGTGTTAATATTATAGGCATGCCATATGTTACTCTCGCACGAGAATACACCGAGGAGGTACACTAGCACAAATTTGGTACACAGGTTAAAAGTGAAAATTCGACCAACACATTGAACATTCAGGCACACACCTTTGTATTTTTTGGCCTGAAAGATACAATTAGCCACCACAATAGAGACAGACAAATTGAGCAACGGATTTGTAAAGAGGCGGGTAATGAGCCATCCACAAGTGGATACAGAAGGTCGACAATTCAACGACTTCACTGGCGCAGGTAAGTGGTCACCACACAGTAGAGCCCACCATAACACGGAACGCATCAACAGATATCAAAAGCGGTCCGAGATTCCACCACTGCACAGGCGCAGATGTGAAGGCGTGATTAATACGACGGAGACACTCAAATCCTTGCGGAGGTGAGCTCCACAATGTGGGTGGTAGGTGGCCTCTTCACGTGCTTAGTTCCGTACGCACAGGACCCAAAGGAACATGAAATGACGTTATATGTGACCGCTAACGAGTAAAAGGGCTAGAACACCTGAATTACCACTTGAACCCCTGAATGCAAATGAACTAAACAAAATTGTCGCTTCATAAATGGAGTTGAAGTGTGCGGATTCACAGCGCGACAATTTTGGTATTGACCTACACGTCTGCGACAAAACTGATTTAAATGTATGCAACGCCGTCACCAATTGGAGTTGTGGAGATGCGAGAAGAAATTGAAGAACTCTACAGGGCTGTGGAAATCATTGATAAAATGTAGGAGTAGGATCACTCAAAAGCGCACTTTGAAATCAGCCGCGCTAATTGTAGAGCAGTTAAACAAGTCGACAAAAGTGCTTAAAATAGCTAGAAGAGTGTAAAACAGCTAGGTCTTGAGTGAGAAACGAGTAAGGTATGTATGCGTCCACACTAGGGAGCCACCAAAACAAAGCTGTAATACTGCTTTCTGAGCACGACCACACGTTTACTCCAGCCGCCTTCTTTTTAAACCGCTCTTTGACGGCATCCATCGAAATACTCCCTCGACCTTATCAGTCCTAACTGCAGCGCTAAAAAAGCACATAAGAATACCTGAGAAAAACTGCTAGGTACAATGAGTTTATTTAATTTTGTATCAGTAGATTAACCCGTCATTTAGCAGTGGGTTTCAATTTCAATTCACTGCAAATAGCTACCAGCGACTTTTCAACTAGTTCAGACAAGACAATCAGTATTACTGGCAACAAATTTTCCGCTTTTGCGCCTGCCCTATTTTTATCAGAGCTGTTTGCATCTCCTTGCAACCACTCTGGGAAGCAGACTTGCTATGCCTTTTTTCACAAAAACACATCGTTTCGGTAAGCTTTGAGCGAACCTCAAGCCTCCTGTAGTTGCGAAGAGAGGGGGACTACGCCGGTCCTATCACTCAATGCGTGCTAAGTTTAGCGGTGCATAACATTCAACACGGCGAATGTACAACGTATTTCGAGAAATATATTGAGGTTTACCAAATTCTCGTGAAAGCTTTCTTAAAATACGGCATCAGCAAAACGAGATGCGTATTTAAAAGGTGATTTTATACTGAGAACACAATTAGTTCGTTATTTTTTGTTGTGAACGTGGTTTACACGAAATCGCCCAAAATAATCTGAATGAAAGAACTACTAGCTTTCTGCTGTGACGTTTATTAAACTGAGCAAGAGGTGTTCACCCAAGCCACAATAAGTTCATCTATGTTCATAAAAGAATAACAGGTACAAAACGTCGCACGCAATTCAATGCAATTCAAAATAATAAATTAACTCAAAAGTCAATTGGAAAACAAGGCCAATCTCCGTTCGAGATCATTTTTCTGGAGGCCTATTTAGCTCAAATGACGTTCTCTCGCAATTGGAAACCAGCTTGTAACCCTTCATAGAGACGGCCAGAAATTGTGAAAACGTGCGTGACTTACCGCTAGTTTTTCGACACTTAATTGCTTGTAAATACGCACATTTAACATTTATTTACAATGTAAACATTTCCTTGCCTGGAGGCCAAATTTATCGCACATATATACAACCAAAGCAAACTGCAGGGGCAATGAGGCGCAGTTGATAGTACTTATGTATATGGTGCATTTGGGCAAATTGATTGATCTATCGCAAGAGTTTGCTCACTTAGACAAGTTTATACTATCTCCACTTGCAAAAGACTATAATACGCTAGAGTACTTTATTAAGCTTGAATAAAGGCCCCCCTCTAAACTGGGGATCGTTCTCTTTTCCTTTGGGTACGATAAAGAAATAAGTGGAAGAACTGTGAAAAAGTCTGCAGTTCATTCAAATAAAATGTGAAGACGCTCTTGCGTGGGGCTGGCTGGTTCTCTTTTTGTTTGCTTTGAAAACTGTGCTTGAGTTACTTGGATACACTTTTAAGTATACAAACGTGTGTACTTTGAAACTGACTTGAGGCAAACACTGATTTATTACAAACGAACGAGAAGTGAAAATTCTTTGTTAGTTTGCGCTTGTGCTGTCCACGTCGTTCGTTTGTATTTCTTAAAAGTGTGTGCTGCGTAAACTCAAGCGCAGTTTTCAAAGATGCGAAGCCAACTAGCCGAATTCCTGATCTTACTATCATTCATGTATTACCGGGCTGTTGATTCAGGTAACAACAAAAGTGCTTACCGACAACTCGCGGCTTCACTAGGAACACAAAAAAGTAACCACAAAAACAAATAAGGGCAAAAAATCGAGGAGACCAAAGTACTGCGCAAAAAGTAATCAATCCGTGCACAGAAGGTCTGTGAATTCTGACACATATGGAACAAATTCACAGTTTTTTTTGTGCTGCATGGAGATAGAAGTTTGGCTGAGCCTTATCATTTGAATGTGCGTACAGCAGAGAGCATCCACAAGTTCACTGGTAGTCTATTTTGTGAGTGTTAACCGCTCCTCTGTGTTACGAAAAAAAGTGCGGAGATTAACTGCTCCCTGCGTTTCTTGAGAGCAACGAACTTTCTTCTCGGGGGCGCGCTTGCCTGTGCACTTTTTGGGCTTAACATTGTAAAATTGACATTTAGAAATAATTACCTCCGTGCTACTATTGCCGCCGGATGCCTTTGGCTTTTATTTCCAGAGAATGGGTAACCACCTCTTAACCCGTGCCCATCTGTCAATTTGTCCCTCACGTTTATTGTGACCTCTCGGTCAACCACCTCAAATCACAGCCGTGATTTGGTGAAAAACCAACATAAGTGTCGGCCATTCGGTGCACTAAAATGACTTCGATTAAAAAGCGAATTACTGGGAAAAAATTCAACTTCGGGATTGTACCTCGACTTTAGGGTGCGCTGTACTAGAGGGCTAAGGGCAGGATTTTTAAGCCCCCTTAGAATCTACCGCGCAGCAGTCTCGACATACGGACGCTTTCGCGTTTTCTTAGACGAGTTTCTTCCGTTGGGCTATTTTGACAGTGCGAAAATTTTGCGGTAATACGAAGACTAGAAATGCCTAAATATTCATGAATATAGGTGATTTGACGGACAGGCATAGTTTTGAAAGGCACAGTAGCTGCAAAACCTTTGATGACTTTTGTATCAAGTGGGAACCCTCTGTCAGGCTGCCAGAGGAGAGGAGCTAATGAATGTACAGTCTCAACGGAAAAAGATTGGCACAAGTGATTCATCCAGGGAGCCGAAAAATTGCGACACGCGGCGGAATCGTTCCCCACGCGCCGATAGCGAGAGTGGCAAGCACAATCCATTTTCAAAGAAGTGGTGGCTGGCAGAAATCAGCCCATCTTGCTGTGGGCCCAATCGAAAGCCCACATCTTGCATAAGCGCTCGTGCATTTTAAATCGACAGACATGCCCATGCACATGATTTTTTTTTCTTAGGGCTGCGAGCTACCTTAGGGCAGTTCACCGGCAAATATTTTCCGGACGACGCACTGTCAAAAGTAGTGGGTGGCAGTGCTTACATACCAGCACAGCAAGAGTTTGAGCCAGGTGTTGTTCAAATAAATTTTGTCAGAATGACAAAGGACATAGGATGCCGCGAATCGACGAGGCGACAACGGTAGAAATATTGACCCTTAATCAAACAGGTCGGACGAGAAGCATTGCTGCAGATATTGGGTGCTCACTTTGAAGCGTTACACGCATTGTTCAGGCCTTTTGGAAGAAGGTAAAGTTGAAGACGTGGCTCCAGGTGGACGCCCAAGGCCGACAACTGAAGAAGAGGACAGGCTGATTGCGCCCGCAGTCTATGATAGCCCTTTTACTACAGCCCAGTAGATTCAACAGAAACTTGGCCTACAATTATCTCTTACTACCATCAGTCAGCGTCTTCGCTCGTTCGGGCTCCGTAGTACAATATCCTGCCAGTGGCGACTTTAACGCGACAACACAAGGAGCTTAGATTGGAGTTTCCCCCTAGGCACCATTTGTGGAAGACTTAGGAATAGATGAACGCTGTGTTCAAGGACGAATCTACCTTCTGCAGCAAGTGGCACCAACAGCGGCGCGCGTGTGGCAGCCGTATTATGCCCTGCCATGCAGTTTTGCAGTTTTCATGCAGTTTTCTGCAGTCATGCACTCATGCAGTTTTCTGCGTATAAGTGCATAGAAGAGACATTTTGTCTTTATACTTGTATTTGTTTTAGTCAATGTGTTATGAAGAAATTATGGTATGTTTACGGCAGCTGTGACAGCGGTAATTTTATTTTTTGTAGTTTTGTATTCCTAGTGCCATCTGAGAGCTCTAATTACCTAGTTACATTTCATTTGAACGCTACTATAAGATATTCCGGAAAGATTTATGCTGCTGGGTAACAAACAAAATACAAAATGTCTATTCTTTTTGTTACAGGTACGAACCAAAGTACACGCAGCACGTCGCCGCTAGCGGTCGCCGGTCCGTTAATGTGTGGGGTGTCATAACACACCGTGGGCTTGGACCGCTCATCCGTATAAATTGAACACTCACTGCAGCAGCATATGCGGACATTCTCTAACAAGTTCTCATTCCCTTCATTCTGGGTGGCCCATTTTCGGGCGGGTGCTTTATTTTCCAGCATGACTCGATTCCCATTCACACCAGGTAGGTATAACTACTGGCAACCTATATGCCCCCCCGCACAGAAGGATTACGTGTATGTTTGCTGAAAATTGAAATATAGATGTGATGATACGGTGTGAATGTATTTAAATGCAACACTAAAAATCGTATTTTTTTGTATTACTTAAAGGGGAGATTACCGGTGCATTTTTGTGTTTACGATATATTGATAGCTGTAACTTGACTGTATTTTGCACATACGAGCTATTACAAAGTACATTTCTGGCTAATTAATAAAAGGAGCTGTCATTAGTCTTTTTTTTGCTCATAAAACAGCACGTTCCAAAGAGGTTTTGTTTTCCCAAACCATCTTTACAATATTTGAAAAAAAACTAATCGCGAGGACTCCACATACTAGCGCTGAATTTTATATAATGCAAGCTGATATAATAAGTTTTCTTCTTATTCCTTGGATACTCGAATAGCTTTACAAACTTGGGGGACTGAAACTATCCCTAATTTTTTAAAGGCTAGTGAGGCAGAAGATCAAACAACTCTGCATTTAGGAGCCCCCATGGCCTCAAAAAGAAGCGAACCTAAATATTATTAAAAACGTGCGGGGTCTGATGAATAAGCGACTGGCAAGGCTGCATCTACATGGAGGGTCAACACATCTGCTTTGGGAGGCGGTGAATAATGAATGGACGCGACTTAAAGGGCTCCCGTATTATGCAAGCACCCTATATGCCTCGCTGCCTGCGCGCACGCGCAATGTCGTGGAAGCTGGCGGAGCGTTCGCGCTTAATTATTACCCTTGCGTAGACGAGATTATTTTAACTAATTAAAAGTCAATCACTTCTTCTAATACGAATTTAAAGTTGTATATCGTTCTACAACATTTTTATGGAAGTGCTGTAATAAATTCTGTAAATATTTCAGAGGCACAGATGACGTAACGGTGTGCTGCTATCGTTTTTTGCGGGGAAATTTGAAAGCGCAGGTTCTTGTGGCTAGTAATTTTACTCGCGCCGACAGCTTTTGACGCTATCGTCCAGCAAACAGGGAGCAGGTTGAAAACTGCGATTGAGAAAATACCGCTGCTCCCAACGCCAGCTACAAAAAAAGAAGAAATGAAGGAACGTTCGCAGCAAAGTTGCCGCATTATTTTGCGGATAAGCGGCGCACAAGCTATCATATCAAATGCAAGCTGCTTGTGGGAGGACGTAGCGCCGACCATGCCTTTTTATGAAAATGGGAGGTGACTGGCACTGTCGCTGTAGAAGCGCTAAATGACAATAGCGCCGCCTGCCGAGAATATTCCTCTGCAGTAATGAATCACTTGTGCCATTTCTTTTTACGTTGAGGCTGTGCTGTCCTAAATATTCTTGCAATCCTTAGTACTGTGCTGGCATTTTGTACGGACGGCATTAATTTTAGTTTCTGTTACAAGCATTGATAGTGCGCATGAGAAGCACTAGATGTCCTTTCTATAGCTCTCAACTTAAAAGTTGACATTAAAACTTTGCAAATAAAGTAATTAGCAAAGTGCCGAATGGGTATAGTTGCTACACGATTCTGAAGTGGTTAACAGTACGACCAAAATAGACCAAGAGGACGACAGGGCAAGGCCCTGACTTCCAAATGAAGTTAGCATGGATTAACTTGAACCCTATGTTAGCAGCATCATGATAACTGAAAAATATATAGATAACAATAGACACGGAAAATATAAACACTAAGGCATTTCACAGCCGCGTTCACGCACATATCACGATGTACACACACACTAGTTTATGTCGCACCAAGTGTACAGACGCGGCAACTGTTAGAGGTAACAAGCAGTGCGGGCGAGCGCTTCGCGGGGCGCCATGACCGGCACGTCGGGAATCTTTCTAAACATGCGGAATGAGCCACAGAACCGGAGACAGCTCTGCTTCGTCGGGTACGGTTTCTTCCATTTCGCTGTGGAATCTCTCAAGAAAGAACTGCAGCCATGGCACAGTGTTAAAGTATTCAAGCTGATCCAAGAATGCAAGATGCACACAAGAATTCTCAATGTTTTATAATTTCTCTTAAAACAAATCTGAAGCACCCATATACCAACTCCACATTGCTCGCCATGTGATTCTTTCCTTTGCAAGAGAAAAAAACTGTTGTTGTTTGCTGTGTTATTGGAATCAGTAATACACTAAAACGAAACGTGCAGCGAAACCTGCAGCAGAGCATTGTTTGTGGGTCGGCGGCTGTCTTGTGGGTGTGCTTGACGAGCGATGTCATTCTGGCAGGTGGCTCCCGCAAAGGTGTACTCGCGTCACGTCCGTGACATATGACGTCAGTGAAATCTTGGTCTATGCCGGCATTAGTACTTTGGTGTATAACATAAAACCCCAAAACTAACAAAACCTAAGTATAACATACTGTTTAAAATTAAAGGATGGTTCCCCGCAAGAGGGCCATCTGTGCAGGGGTGCACCCTTTACAGGCCGCTTGCTTCTTGTACTGGTGTAACATACGTGAAGAATATGACGTTAATAAAACATTTGTGCATCCGTTAAATAGCTGAATGCGACCCTTGCAAAGGAAAGTTCTCCTCCCGAAATGGTGAGGGTAT
This sequence comes from Haemaphysalis longicornis, assembly GCA_013339765.2. Classification (NCBI taxonomy): domain Eukaryota; kingdom Metazoa; phylum Arthropoda; class Arachnida; order Ixodida; family Ixodidae; genus Haemaphysalis; species Haemaphysalis longicornis. Next base: position 25,642 of record JABSTR010003760.1, on the reverse strand, counting down.
TTAACAATATTATCTCCGTAACAATGGTTCCTTATAACTTGGCCGAAATAAACTTTGTTACATCAAACTAGCTAGATTATGCACTTCCGCCGCACTGTGCAACGAGGGAGGAGCGGTAGCCGACGACGCGCAGCTGTGTTTTCCTGTGCACTGATTCCTCATGGGCCGCAAGATACCCCTGGGGCCGTTAGTGCCGGTACAATGAGCGCGATGAGGCTCTGTGTTCTAGCTCTAACAGAGCCCCGCCTCCACACCACAAATTATAAAATCACTCACTTCATTGAACGTCGTAACTAAGGAATTGCTTTTATATTGGATGTTATGCTCATTGGCTTTCCCCTTTCGTTGATTAGTGCCTTTACCACTCCTTGTTGGGCTTTATTCCTGCATTTTCATCTGAATTAATATATGAAAATGAATAAATAAACAAAAAAGTAAAAAAGCGAAAATGGAAAAATAACAAAAACAAAAAAAAGTAAATAAAAGAACATAGAAAACTTCGGCATTTCAATGACGCCATCACGCACTTTGCGCACTCTGTGCGGATACTAGGTCATATCACACCAGAGCTACACTACACGTCGCAAAATTATGCTCTTGGTAGGACAGCATAACTATCGAATTGCTGACGCATTTGGTACCAATCCCATTAAATGGAAGCGCATTTATTGCCTCTCGGCTAGTATGATTTGTACTCCTTACTTTCGCCCTGCCAACTGAAACTCTATACCATTGCATGCCGTGTTAGCCTATTTGCAATGGGACAAATAGGGACACTTGAGGGATGGCTACCAGCGTACGCCACACCACGGCTAAGCGGAGAAACATTGCATGTAATGAATGATAAGCATAGAGGCGTATGACGGCCACCTTACCTTGACTCGACGACCCCGTAAATCGTTGCTAATTGTTATCTGAAAGTGACGCTATGAGATAGATATCTCTGCAACGGGCAGCATCCGGAAATGCTAACAAACCAGTAAAGAGAGGACAGGGCAACACGGCAGTGGCTGTATTGGCGGTATCGGCAGCCACAATAGGCCCTCTTATAGAGGCGACATTGTGCCGTCACGTCAGAAGCATTCGTTTGTACTTGTGGCTGTTGCAATGTATATAAAGGAAAAGAACACTGCCTTTCAGAATATTTTGGCGGGCTCCCTGAACCGGCGTTTTCGTTTCCTGTAGGTTTGACCGACCTACGCTGATTCAAAGGTGTAAACAACGTTATTCATCACCCTCGTAATGAAGCGGGCAGCGCACCACGCTTTTTGTGGCGCTGATGATTTTTCCTACCTTTCTTAATAGTAGCCTGAGTGAACTTGACAAGCTTAGTGGGAGCGCAAATGGTTACGTTAGCATTGACAAATTTACGAATTTTTTTCCGTTCATGAAGCTAGGCGTGTATGCGAGAAATGAGAACCTCTTCGCTCTCTGTCAGATGAGGTAGATCAGTATTTCCATTTTTACAACGGAGTACCTCACCGTCCCGAGGCTGCGATTGATGATCGAGTGTGTCATTAGCAAGTTCAACTCTTGCCACCTTAAATAGAGGAAAGATGAGCTTCGTCGAGAGAGAGAAAGAAGAAAAAGATTGCCGGAGTTTCATGCTTTTATATTTCCCGTACAAACGAGCACGACTTCGGTGACAACTTTTTGTCACTCTTTTCTAAGCGAAACCTGGTATTCCTCACCCAAGGCGACCTTTATACCCAAAAAATTACGCGGCAGGGTACCGCATTTCACACAATTAGCTTCACAAAATGATAGTGACAATTGATGATTAGCAAAGGCACACTAAGCCCCGAAAAAACGCTTCCCGTGGTAGAAATAAACCTTCTTTTCTTGCGTTATGAAGTTAATCTTTTCTTGCGTTTTGAAGTTAACGTCAGTCCTGTTTCCCCATTTTGAAAGGGTTGAAGCAAATTTCACTTCAGAGTTACACTTTGACTCGGGTTTTGTAAGGGGAATCTTCGCGCTTTAGACATTTTTCTCTTAGGAAAAAGGTTTGATTTTCAACCTTCCGGCTGCTGAAACTTTTGTATTTGGTTCCTGTAGGTTAATGATTTTCCTCTTATCTGTCTTTTTCTGTAGCTGAGCTTTCTTAGCTTCTCATATTTCTAGTCTCTTATTGGCTGATGCGCGAACATGGCACACTTTACTGTTCCGCCACTTGTATTGAAAAGAAAACCATGTATTATTGTCGAGTATTTTTCTTAGTCCGCTAGACAGCTTTTGTCGGTGTCTGACATTTCAAACTTCGCCTTACCGTAAGCGTCTGGAAGCTTGCATTTTCCGTCTCATTTTACACATTCCTGATTCCTGAACTGCCCTTCATATCTAAAGCGCCGTGCAAGAAAGGCGCATCAGAATGGCGTCGGCGTCATAACGCGACGTATTCGGGTTCGATTCCGAGCACGGGAAGCATTTTGTTTTATTTCACTCCATCTACGATCATCACTATCGTCAGAAATGGCTTGCGTTCCCACCGTTTGTTTAAGAAAGTCTACTGACGACTTCATGGAGCAGGCTAAAGCTAGTCTTTAAAATTCTCTCACTTGAGCAAGCGTCTTAAAGGGACACATTTGAGAAAAAAAAGCTCCGTCGCTTCCTAGGAGACACACCCATGAGAGTAAGAAATAACTGTGTCAAGATAAAGAGTTGCTCTCCCAATAACGTTTTTGCAGGATGCCAGTCCCCATACTTGCGTCAGTGCCTTTCCCGAGGGAGGCATTACGACGAGATATGGAGACTGGGTTTTCTGTTGATTCCTAAGTCCATATGAAATACACTTGCCCCCCCCCCCCCCCCCCCCCCCGCAACAAGATTGCGAAGCAGACCGCGAAAAAGTATCCTCATTTTTATTCCATCTTTTTCGACAAAGGTGAAATTCTCAGACGCTTGTTATAAGCCTGCCTACATTATTTGTTCTCGCTCAAATGTATACTCAGCAACCAAGCGACCACCGCATTACGGCTGGCATCCTCGACGGAGAACTTTGGCGCCGTGCATAGGCGAACACGATTGAATGTGTACCCACCCTAGGCGGTTAAACAGAGATTTTTTATGCAAAGCTGTCTTTTTCATTCTTGTCTTCATTTGCTCGCGGCGCCGAGTTTTCCTATATTCCTTAGAGAGACTTCACATTAAGGAACAAGAAAATCCCACCTCCAGAAAAAGCAATCACAAGAAGCTTTTTCTCTCATCTCCGAAGTTTTCTCTCAATAAGAACTGCTCTTGCACAAACGTAAGCATAGCTTTCATTACTCGTTTTATCGAGTTCATACCAAGCATATTTGTAAAAACAAGTATGCTTTGACAGTCAAAATGAAGCCTGATGTGTCCATAATGTTGTCTTTGTGTAGGCACTACAAAAGTGTTTGCTCGTCACTACCGCTGAGATTTCCCCATGTTTCTAGCGAATGACGTGTTTGCGAAGTTCCAAATGACTCCTCTGCATGCTCCATTTCTCAAAAACAGAGTTTTTCAGATTTGTTTGATATGTGTTTGCATATCGGTGTGCATGCGCAAATGTAACATAAACATGAACATACGTCTCACTATGTTCTGTACGCTAAGTTTTTTTTTGTGTACGCCTACTTCAAGACCAACGATAGAGCGTTTGATTCCTGTTTTTTCTTCCTTTCTGGAGGTCTGCTATTACGTAACGTGATTTCCATGATATATTGCCGCGAACCATACATTGGGTTTGTTTTATTTGTGTTTTGCTTTTACCGCCCGGCTGTGCCGGTCTGTGTTATCTCTGCGCCAAGGAAAGCGCGTGTTCAATTCTTTCTTTCTGTGCCGCATGTGTTATCTGTTGTGATAGGGAGAGCATTCCGATCTAACGTGAACAGCCCAGAATAATCTTCTTGGGTCTACTATGTTCTCGATGCGAATCGACGTTTCGAGAACCACGCGCGCCAAAAGATAAAAAGCCTGCAGTGCGGACGCCGGGGCATTCGATTCTGCGACGCTCGCTGACGCAAGTCACTTTGTTGACCGCTGCTTCGCCGCTTCTGTATTTATTTGAGTTGTTTAGGGGAGCACAAGTTCGCTCCAATAAACTTGTTTCTCCTGCAAGACAACGCGTCGTCCTTGGCTTCGTGACATCTGGTGGAGGTGCGGGGTACGCACCCTTGATGCCCACTACAACCTCGAGAAGCCGCCAAGCCAGTCCAACAAGAGCCAGCCCCCGCCTGCAAGATTTACCACCCGAGTTCGGTTTGATGCAGAAAAGCCCAAGAAAAAGAACGCTGCAACCAACACCATGGTGCAAGAAACAACATCGCCAATCGTCCTGCAGCAGCCCCGGGAACCGCCATCGTTCCGGGGAGCCGCCGCTGAAGACCCCGAAGAATGGTTGGAGAAGCTGGAGCGCGTCCGCATCTTCAACAGGTGGGACGACGAAGAAACTTTCCGGCATGTCTTCTTTTACTTAGAAGATGCTGCTCGAACTTAGTTCGAGAACCATGAGAGTTCTTTGACCGACTGGACTCACTTCAAAAGGGAGTTCCTGAAGACATTCACTACCGTTGTGAGAAAAGAGCGAGCTGCGCTTTTGCTTGAAACTCGGACACAACACCCCAACGAAGGGGTCGTGATCTTCGTGAGGAGATGAAGCAATTATTTCCGCCGCGCGGACCCCGAAATGACGGAAGAAAAGAAGTTACGCTTCTTGATGCGCGGTGTGAAGGAGGAGCTGTTTGCTGGACTTCTCCGCAACCCGCCCAAAACCATCGCTGAATTCGTGACCGAAGCCAGCACGATTGAGAAGGCTCTCGAAATGCGTGCTAAGCAGTATGACCGGAACTTTGTTGGCGCGGCCAGTGCGAACTACATCGACAACATGCGGGTTCCGGCTGATAGCATACGCGAGGCTATCCGCGAAATAGTGAGGGAGGAGCTGCGGAAACTGCTCCCGACGACGCCGCAACCACAAGTCGCTTCTCTTACCGACGTCATTAGAGAAGAAGTGCAGCAAGCGCTGGGAACTTCAACGACGCCAGTAGCACCTCGCGAGCCGCAAGCCATGACCTACGCGGCTGCTTTACATCGCCCTCGCCCACCTGCACCCTATCGTCACGAGGCTCCGTACCGTCGTCCCCTCTCACCGGCCCGACCACCTGCGGTGCAACCCCCTGCCCCAAGGAAGACCGACGTGTGGCGAACGTCCGGCAATCGTCCGCTGTGCTACCACTGCGGAGAGGCCGACCACGTCTACCGTCGCTGCCCCTACAGGAGGCTCGGTTTGCGAGGGTTCTCCGTCGACGCACCCCGCCCCGAACTGGCCAGCGCCCATCGGAGATCGAAGAGTACCTGTCCAACACCAGCCGTCGACCAGCCCGTTTCAACCGTTCGCCGTCACCCTACCCATACCAGTCGCCGAACCGCCGTAGCAATGCTGAGTTCTCACGTGGAAGGTCCCCCAGCCCACGCGGGGGAAACTAAAAGCAGCAACTTCTGGAGGTAAAGTTGCACGATCGCGGAAAAATGAAAACCCTCCAACGACGCAACGACTCGCGGAAGACAGTGACTCACAACATGCCCTCATCCCGACGACCCGACCCAGACCTGACGAGACTCCCGTACACGACGAGACGTCCGCTGAGAAGACGATGACAACGACGACGCACAGTGCCCGACCGTCAACACGCACAAGCCGAGATGCGACGCCCCGACGCACCCGGAACTCGAGGAAGGCGGCATCCGACGTCAAGGTGTCCATCGACGGCTTTGACGTAGTCGCCCTCGTAGACACGGGAGCCGACTGTTCGGTAATGAGCGACCATTTGCGTCTAAACTGAAGAAAGTTATGACCAGATGGGACGGTCCGCACATACGCACAGCAGGAGGCCACCTCGTGACGCCAAGTGGAATGTGCACATCGCGCGTCACCATAGACGGGCACAACGTACCCTGCGGCGTTCGTCGTTCTGCCTAACTGCTCCCGCGACGTGATTCTCGGAATTGACTTTTTGACGGACAACGGCGCAATAATTGATCTGCAGACCAAGTCGATAACATTTTTCCTCCGATCACTCCACGACGCCGCAACCGAACCCCGATCACCGTGCTGCTGTCAGGATCGCCGACGATCACATCACCCTGCCACCCCGCGCAAGCTTGATGATCGCCGTCTACTGTGAGGATGCTGCTTCTGACATCGACGCTATCGTAGAGAGTGATCAAAGGTTGCTTCTCGACCGCGGCGTCTCCGTCGCAAGAGGCATTGCGCACTTAAGCAACGCCAATCTCACGTTTTGGTCACTAATTTCACCGAAGAGTACCAGCATTTAAACAAGGGAGCTGCAATTGCGTTCCTCGAAGAAACGCAAGAAGCAAGTGATGTGATCGCAGTCGCCGACTTTGAACGCACACCCGTAGAAACCTTCAAGCTCTCGCAGCCATTCGACGTGAATCCGGCGCTACCGCAAGAACAACGGAAAAAATTATTGGCTTTGCTGCGTCGCTACAGCGAATATTTTTCGTCGAGCGCAAAACTACGTCAGAGTCCTCTAGCTAAGCACCGAATAATAACCGAAGATGGAGCCCGACCTACCAGACAGTCACCGTACCGCGTCTCTTCACACGAACGGGAAGCCATCCGGACTCAAGTCGACGACATGCTGAGCGATGACATTATACAGCCATCGAAAAGCCCCTGGGCTGCGCCCGTCGTACTCGTAAAGAAAAAAGACGGCACATTAAGGTTTTGCGTTTGACTACCGGCGACTGAACAAAATCACGAAAAAGGACGTGTACCCCCTTCCCCGAATCGACGACGCCCTCGACCACCTCTGCCACGCGAAGTACTTCTCATCGATGGACCTGAAGACCGGCTACTGGCAAATCGAAGTGGACGAGAGAGACCGAGAGAAGACTGCATTTATAACCCCAGACGGCCTATACGAGTTCAAGGTGATGCCGTTTGGGCTGTGCACAGCACCAGCGACGTTTCAAAGAGTCATGGGACACTGTGCTAGCTGGCCTTAAGTGCACACCTGCCTCGTATACCTCGACGACGTAGTGGTATTCGCCCGGACTTTCGACGAACACCTTGCAAGGTTGGAGTCTGTACTCGAGGCCATTCGTACGTCTGGGTTGACGCTAAAGCCTGAAAAGTGCCGTTTCGCATACGGGGAACTCAAGTTCTTGGGCCACGTCGTCAACGCCGCGGGAAGTCCTACCCTGACCCGGCAAAAACTTCAGCGATTGCGAAACTTCCCAAGGCCGAAAGACAAGAAGGGCGTGCGAAGATTTCTCGGGCTGTGCGCATACTACCGGCGCTTCGTGGCAAACTTCGCACGCATTGCAGAGCCACTCACGCGCTTGACGAAAGATAGCACCCCTTTCAGCTGGGAAACGACCACGAAAAAGCATTCTGCGAGCTGCAAATACGCCTGCAAAGCCCGCCCGTGCTCGCTCATTTCGACGAAAATGCCCGAAACGGAAATGCACACGGACGCCAGTGATATCGGCTTGGGTGCCGTCCTTGTCCAAAAGCAAAGCGGCTGCGAAAGGGTAATCGTCTATGCCAGCCGTGGTCTGTCGAAGGAGGAGAAAAACTATTCTGCCTCTGAGAAAGAGTGCCTGGCTATTATATGGGCGATTTCAAAATTTCGCCCATACGTGTATGGAAGGCCATTCAAGGTTGTAACAGACCACCATGCGCTGTGTTGGCTCGCCAATTTGAAGGACCCCTCTGGCCGTCTTGGGCGGTGGAGCTTGCGCCTGCAGGAGTTCGACGTTACCGTCGTTTATAAATCCGGCAGGAAACACTTCCGACGCCGACTGCCTGTCCCGCGCCCCCGTCGACCCACCACAAGACTCTGATGAAGACAGCGCGTTCTTCGGGATCGTGACGGAGAGCGACCTAGCCGCCCAGCAGCGTGCCGACCCCGACTTACGCGTCATAATCGAGTACCTCGAGGGATTGCAACGTTGCCGTTCCTAGGACCTTCAAACGCAGCTTACCAGCATTCAGCCTGAGAAACTCCGTCCTTGTGAAGAAGAATTTCTGCCCCGGAACAAGAGCGAATTACCTCCTCGTCATCCCCGCGGACCTTCGTGACGAAATTTTGGAAGCGTGCCACGACGACCCGTCTTCCGGACATCTGGCACAGCCCGCACTATTGGAAAAATCAAGGCGAGGTACTACTGGCCCGGCCTTACCTCTGACGTCACCCACTACGTCCGGAGCTGCCGTGACTGCCAGCGACGAAAAAACGCCGCCGACAAGACCCGCCGGACTTCTGCAACCGATCGCCGTCCCATCGAGACCCATTTCAACAGATTGGAATGGACCTTTAGGCCCGTCCCTACGTCACGATCACAGAACAAGTGGATTGTCGTAGCGACAGACTACATGACGCGCTACGCAGAGACCGCCGCTCTTCCGAGGGGGACTGCACAAGAAGTGGCGAAGTTCTTTATAAGCCAAGTTGTGCTACGACATGGAGCCCCGGAAGTCCTAATCACAGACCGCGGAACGGCATTTACTGCAGAGCTGATGCAAGGAGTATTACGCTACAGCAACACGGATCACCGAAGAACGACCGCGTACCACCCCCAAACGAACGGACTAACAGAACGTCTGAACAAGACAATCGCAGATATGCTGTCAATGTACGTTGACGTTGAACATAAGACTTGGGACGAAGTTCTCCCGTATGTCACGTTTGCGTACAACACGGCTATCAGGAGACGACGCAGCTGACGCCGTTCGAGCTTGTCTACGGTAGAAGGCCGACTACGATGCTCGACGCCATGCTTCCGCACGTAGAAGGACGACGACCTCAACGCCGACGTCCACGGATATCTTCAACGTGCGGAGGAGGCCCGCCAGCTCGCTCGAGTTCGTATAACGGGCCAGCAGCGGTGGATGCGGGCCGCTACAAACCTCCGACGCCGAGACGCCCGAGTACCAACCAGGGGATCGTGTGTGGGTTTGGACTCCCATCCGACGACGCGGACTCAGTGAGAAGCTCCTGCGACGGTATTTCGGACCCTACCAGATTCTACGACGTGTTGGCCAACTTACCTACGAAGTGATCCCCGATGGTGACTCCGGCACATCACGACGACGCACGCGGCCTGAAGTCGTCCACGTGGTTCGCTTAAACCTTCTACGCACGATGACGAACTTTTATTTTCATTTGTTCGGACTGTCGCTTATGTTAGCATCGGGTCGATGCACTCTTAGAGGGGGGGTAATGCCGCGACCATACATTGGGTTTGTTTATTTGTGTTTTGCTTTTACCGCCCGGCTGTGCCGGTCTGTGTTATCTCTGCGCAAGGAAAGCCGCGTGTTCATTCTTCTTTCTGTGCCGCATGTGTTTATCTGTTTTGATAGGGAGAGCATTCCGATCTAACGTGAACAAGCCCAGAATAATCTTCTTGGGTCTACTATGTTTCTCGATGCGAATCGACGTTTCGAGAACCACGCGCGCCAAAAGATAAAAAGCCTGCAGTGCGGACGCCGGGGCATTCGATTCTGCGACGCTCGCTGACGCAAGTCACTTTGTTGACCGCTGCTTCGCCGCTTCTGTATTCTTTTGAGTTGTTAGGGGAGCACAAGTTCGCTCCAATAAACTTGTTTCTCCTGCAAGACAACGCGTCGTCCTTGGCTTCGTGACAATATTGTACCAACAGAGTTCGGTTAAGAAAAGCCACCCATAGAAATTTATTGAAGACTTTTGGTTCCTATCCTATTGCCAAATTGCTACTAGGAACTGCATCCAAGGGCGCCAAAAATATTTTTAGTGGGATTTGTTGCTTCCTCATTTCTGTCATATTCTTGGTAACAAGCTTTTTGCTGTTGTAATATCTGTCACGCTGTGCTTGCCACTGAGAACATTAACACAAAAATGTGACCGAATCCATGCAGTAGAAAATTATGCATGGTTGCGGGCAAATAAGCGATACATAATGACCTATATTCTGCAAAAGGTATGTGCCGGGTCACGCCTTCTGTCATTGTCATAAACAGCATATACGTAGGTATACTGCAGGGCGGAGGCATCTCCCGATGACTTCTAACCATTCCTGTCCTGCCCTCCTCCAGGCCACAACTGCCCACAGCATTCGTTATCTCGTTTAGCTGAACCTTTTTGAGTTTTTGCAGCTTTTCTTCAGGAGAGGAGGCGTATTTTTGAGTGATAATGATGCCGATGATGAGGACTTGTTGTAGCAGAAAAAATAACGATATTTATAATCCGTCAATCAATCCATCAATGCAGTTTGTTTGCTGTGCCCAATAGCAATGACGAGGTCATCGCGCTGATAAACATATGAATGCAACTACAAAAGCAAGTTAATATGCATGACAAAACAGTGTAAAAAAGAATAAAAATAATCATATATATACTATAATTACCAATCCATCACGTTTATTTACGCACGAATAAACAGTTGAAGTTCCTTATGGGAGCCTAATACAAATGTTAATATATTGTTATTATTTATTTTCCTGTTTTAATGTCCATAACTATGAAGAAGCCAAAGTTCGCATGTGTATAAAGTGAAGTTATTATGCATTACACACTGCATCAATTCAATTTCGACGCGTACGAACAAACCTAGCACGCGGACGATGAGAAGGGCCTTTTGGGAGCGGGTTAAAACTGGAAGGGTGCCATGGGTTTTATTCCGGTGAATGTGGTAACAACGATGTCTGCCGGGAGCGATGCCACTCCCTGTAATTCCGCTCCACAGGACAAAGTCACACCTGAAGGAAATGAGGATATAGATACAGAGCGATCCGCGGCAGCTCCCACACCCGCCGCACCGCCCATTATTATACATTTCTCAAACAGCTTCAAAAGATGCTGCATAGAACTTTTGATACATTTTTCCGGTTTCGAGCCTCACAATAGTGGCCTGTGCATTGAATTCCCCCCGTCATATTTATAACTGGATCGCCGAGAGCGCCCTTCAAACGTACGTAGCTCGTCGAGTACAATATACGCATCAAGAAACCGCCCTCTATTGGCGTCTTTAACATCTTGCAGTCTTTCTGTCTATAACAACGTCCATCTATGAGCGATCTTCATCAAGAATGAAAGCGCAAGTGTGCTCAGCAGTCCTGATTGCCAAGAACGTTCTGCCAGTGATGTCGGCTGTTTCCGAAAAGCACTCCTCACGCACTGGTGATTGCAACTTTCCGGCAATGTGTGCTTTCCCGCCTATTGCTTTTTTTTGCTGTTCAGAATATAGAGATGCATTTGCCCGCCGGAAGTTGTCGAAGAGATTTTATGTCATTAGCCATTATTGGGGAGCCATGCGAAACGCTGTCTGCAGCGCTACATCACCCCATTAATCACCGTTGCTGCTGCTGGCAGCAGAGTGTTTTTGCTTAGTTTGTGTTGCGTTCCGATCTATAGAGCACAACCTTGATCCCTCGTGCACAAGGACAGAGCGGGACAACAAAGGAACCGTCCACTCTAAATGTAGACATAGACGACATATCGAACAAGGAGAAATAATAAATACTGCATGAATCCCGAACGAGAAAACATGTTTATCGATCTGTGAATACTCCCTATTTCCTCTTTTCGCGCTCCGTACATTTCTCCCTTCGTAAGCATTTGCTCCTCGAAAATCACGTGGATAGTTTCCAAACTCAACTTCAGCTGGCGTTAATCGGCCGAGTAACAAATCTTTTCGCTGTACTACGACCATTGAAGATTGATAGGACTTTTGCTACATTTATTTTATAATTGTTTATTTTTTGTTTCGTCTCAAATAAGCCGAGTGTTTTCTTTTTACTCAAGAACGTTGACAAGTGTGAACGAGATTACGGCGCACGTAAAAGATCCCCAGTTGGTGAAAATTAATCTGTAGCCCTCCACTACGGCGCGCGTCATCGCCTGCGTTGTGTCGGCGCGTTAAACCCTACAATCAAATCAATTGAGAATGTTGAGAAGTATGAAATGTGTTTTCAGATTCAGGGGCGTATAAATGTTTTGCCTACATAAACTTCCTGTTCAGTAATAACTTTGAACATTTGGCTCAGCAGGTGAACCAAGGGACCGACAGACAGACATACAGGCAGAATTAAATATACGCTGGTGGCCTAAAACCTTGGGTCCTAATATTTTACGCGAGATCACTTTCCAAGATTCGTATTTAGCGTAATATCAAAAGCGATTAGAGCTCAATATTGGCTCTGTAATGGGATCCAGAATTCTTCAAATATACGTCTTCCTGTTAAGCCCTAACCGAGGAAGAAGAGTTTACGACACACGAGCGAACGAGAGTCTTACACGCATCATGACGGAGTGGGCAGTAAACGTCGGATGTACGATGCTTCGATGGGACAGTGGTAACCTTTCCCAGGAGTTGAAAGATTTATTCATTATTATCATAATCATAATCAGCCGAGCTTAGCCCACTGCCGGGCAAACGCATCTTCCATAGATCTCCAAATATCCCGGTCCTGTGCTAACTGCGACCAATTTATTCCCGCACACTTCTTGATCTCCTATGCCCCTGTAACCTTCAGCTGCCCTCTGCAACATTTGCCTTCTCTAGAGATCCATTATGTTGCCCTTACTGACCAACGGTTATCTTGCCTTCGCAATATATGCCCTGCCCACTACCATTTCTTGTTCCTGATTTCTACTTATCTGTCCTTAACACGCGTTGGCTCCGTGACCCACTCCGCTCTCTCCTTGTACCTTAACGCGACACCTATCATCTTCCGTTCTGTTTTTCTTTGAGTCGTCTTCAATTTACGTTGAACCATTTTAATGAGCCTTCAAATTTCTTCCCCGTAGGTGAGTACCGGTAAGATGCCGCTGTCATACACTTTCTTCTTTATGGACAACTTTACGCTGCCATTTATTTTGTGAGATTGCCTGCCGGCTCCCACGAGACGAAAGATCTAATTAGAAAACGGCAAAGCATGAGAATCTCCACTCAAGCTGCGAAAAACAACTAGCTGAGCTTTCGAAGTTGATTATTACGTGCAAGACAGCTGATTCACGGAAGTATAATTTGGAGATGATTCAGAATGCTGTGAAAAACGAAGAAAGTCTAAAAGCAGTGAAGAGGTGTCTAGGCATGGATAAAAATTAGATGTGTTAAGTTAAAGACAAGCCAGGCAAAGCCATCAAAATAGGGATAAGATAGTTGTGGTAGCCGAGGAGTTCTATTGAGATTTATACAGAAGCCACGATATCAGGATACTACCGAATAGGGAAAAAGTTTCGAGGAGACAGACATCTGACCGGTAATGACCGAAGAAGTAGAGAAGGCTTTGAATAAAATGCACGGGACAAAGCACCTAGTGAGGATCAGAAAACCGCCTACCTCTTGAAGAATGGCGCGCAAATCGCACTTGAATATTTGGCAAACGTGTATACGCAATGCCTAATCAGCGCGAGTGTACGGGAATCTCTCAAGAACGCGAACATGATTCTAATCCATAAGAAAGGGGACATCAGGGACTAAAAAATTTCAGGCCGATCATCACACCCCCGTCATCTACAAGGCACTTACTAAGGTTTTGTGTAACAGAATTTCTTCCACCTTAAATTTCAGTCAACCTTATGAACAAACAGGCTTTCGTAAAGGCTATACAACAATAGACCATATTCACGTGATCAGTAAGGTGATAGAGAAGTGCGCGGAGTATACTCTGCCCCTGTGTATATCCTGCATTGTTCATGAGAAAGCATTCGACTCGGTCGGAACCTCACCAGTCATTGAGACATTTCGGGGTCAGGGTGTAGACGAGCATTACGGTACAAAAGTATATGATATCTACAATTGGTCCACAGCTAACTTCGTCAACCTTAGGGAGAGCAGTAAAAAAACTATAAGGAAGGGTGTGAGACAAGGAGACACAATGTCCATAATGTTATGCCATCATACTTAACAGAGGTATTCAGAATATTCATTGGTAACAGCTGGGCATAAAGGTTACTGGACAATACCTCAGTAACCTGAGATTTGCTGACGTTGTTTAGCGACGTAACTCGGGGGACGAATTTCAAAGCACGCTTAACACACCGGAAAAATAGAGTGGGACCATGTGCATAAAAATTATAATGCCGAATAAATTAATTAGGAAACGGCAAAGCATGGCAATCTTCGCCTCATCTGAGAAAGTAAAACTAGCGAAATTTTCGAAGTTAATCAATAGGCGTAAGAAAACTAACATACAATAATATAATAAAGAGAGAACTGAGCACGCTCTAAAGAACTGAGACACCCTGTAGGCTGGGGAGAATGGTCTAGGCATGGGAAAAATCAGATGAATGCAGTTAATCACCACCAAGGCAAGTCATAACAAATTGGGATAAAATTATTAAAGTGGCCGAGGAGTTATATGGAGATCTGTACTGGTGCCACGGCGTTCAGAAAAATACTGAACGAGGCATTTGTTCATAGGTGGTGGACATCCCACCAATTCAGACACAAGGAGTAAATAAGTCTTTGCAAGGATGCAAAGCACCTAGTGAGGATATGGAAACAGCAGGCCCCTTAAAGCATAGCGGTCAACTGTACTGGAAAAACTAGCAAAACTGCATAGCCAGTGCCTAATGACCATGACTGCACCAGAACCTTGGAAGCACGCGAATATCATACTAATCCATAAGAAAGGTGTCATGATGTCCTTGAAAAATTACCAGCCGATCAGCGCACTTTCAGTCGTCAACAAGATACTTACAAAGGTAATCAACTACACAATTTCTGCCACATTTAGTTTCCCTCAACATAATGGGCAATCAGACTTTTGTAAAATCTATTCAACAATTCACCTTATAGCCACCATCAAAGAGGAGATAGAGAAGTGCGCGGAGTATATTTAACCCCTATATGTACTATTCATGGTATAGGATTAACCACTGGCTCGGTCATAACATGAGCAGTGATTCGGGCATTGCGGAAACTGCGTGTATACGAGCATTGCATCAGAACTGTAGAAGATATCTACACTGGGTCCACAGTTACCATGGTCCCCCGCAGGAAGAGAAGTAAAATACATATAAGAAAGTAAGTGAGACAAGGAAGCGCACTCTCTCTCTACTCTTATTCAAACCTTATCTACAAGATTTATTCAGAACACTCGATTGGAAAGATGTGGTTGTGAAGGTCGACTGAGAATACCTCAGTAACCTCAAATTTGCAGGTGAAGTTGCTTGCTAAGTATATCTAGGGAAGAAATTCAAACCCTGATTACCTCACTGTACAAGCGGAGTAGAATGGTGGGCCTGAGCATAATTGTGCAGAAACCTTGAGGAATGCTCAATAGCCTTTGGAGAGCCCAGCGGTTTCAAATAGCGGGCGATGCAGTGGAAGTGATAAGCGAATAAATTTATTTAGGCCAAATAGTGACCCCGTATTCGAAATATGAGGCAGAGAAAATTAGATGGGTAAAAATGGGGTATAGTGCATTTCTCAGGCGCTCTGATATAATGAATGGCAGGCTGGTATTCTCCCTGTACAGGTAATCGTACGACAGCTGCATCTTACCGGTACTCACCTACGGGGCAGAAACTTGGAGGCTCACTAAGAGGGTTCAACTTAAATTGAGAACGGCTCAGAGCACAACGGAACGGAAGATGATAGGTGTAACATCAAGGGACAAGAAGAGAGTGGAGTCAGGGAACAAAAGCGTGTTAAGAACATATTAGTAGAAATTAAGGAGGAGAAATGGACGTGGGCAGGGCAGGTAATCCGAAGGCAAGACAACCGTTGCTCATTAAGGGTAACAAATTGGGTCCCTAGAGAAGGCAAGCATAGGAGGGGGCGGCAGAAACTTATATGGGCAGGTGAGATCGAGAAGGTTCGAGGATACATTGGTGTCAGTTAGCATAGAACCGGGAGAAAAGGCGAATTTACAGAAAGGACTTTCCCGGAAGTGGGAGTAGATACGCTGGTGATTATTATGATAATGATTACCGAAAGTGGTTGAATTCACAGAATTCAAGGTAGATTCAATACGTGGTCAGTAAAATGCGTACTGAGAGCTTCCTAAGGCTTTTGTTCTAACTCATAAAAAGTACACTAGCTCTTTCGGAAAAAAATTTGTTTGTAGGTGAAACTGGCACAAATCGTTTGCTCTTTCGCGATTTTGTTTCCCTGCTTCCTCGCCCCTTACTTAACATTGCACCGAAACGTAAACTTTTCCGCCATGATAGAAGTTTTCTACTGATAAACTTCAAAGTATGCTAGAGTACTTGTGGTAAAGAGAAAACCGTAGATGTTTTGAAAACGATATTGTTAAACGACCATATTTATCCCGAAACGTTATTTATTTGATGAGGACGACAAAATTATGGCTTTCAAGTTTTCATTCACGTTTTTTTTCGCGTCACCACATCAGACGAACGATGTCACACCCATAGTGCAAAACCACGTACATTCGAAACCTTAAGTGGATTGCTGAATAATAGACTGATGTTTTGGAATGTATAATAAAAGTGCTGGACACACAGGCGAACCACGAACCTAATGAACAAGGACTGATGATGTAAAAATCGCCCCTGACTTTTTGTGTTCTCGCACTTCGCGCCCCTGATATGTCTTTGTGACGGGCAACCAACCTCTCTATTTGAAGATGCTGAAATGTCATCAATCTTAATTTCAAGCTTTGCTTGGAATATTGAAATAAATGTTGACAGAAAGTTCCAGGTATCACAGGGGAACTATGCGCGACAATGCCAAACCATACGGCTTCAACTTGTAGCTGCCCCAGTCTGGTTCCGTCTGGAAGAGAAAATGTTTTGTTTTTGTTGGGCGGCGCAGGCATTTATGGTGTGTTTACTTCCTGATCTTAAAACAGGAGCTAAAGTGGGGAACCTTCCCTCCTCATTTTCTGCTATAGATATTACAGTTACTGGTATTATTCGTCTTGTCAAGCTTACTCGGGCCTTCTAACTAAATCCTTGCATTGTTGATGCTTAGTTTATTTCTCTGTGACATGTGCAGCGCCATGCGGGTCGCAGAGAGAGCGCAACACACAAGCTAAGTAAAAAGGTTCAGCTGCCAGCAGCAATAACTGTGATTAATGCAGCGAAGCCACGTTGAAGACAGAGTTTCACAAGCCTCCCCAGTAATTGGTATTGACATGGGATCTCTAGGACTACTTTCGGCCGTGCCAATGCATCTTGATATTATGAACTGTAAAGACCACCAACTGGCGCAAAGGCACAAATTCCCGCATTATAGCAATGACACGCGGACGAGAGTCGGATTACGGAAACAAAGCCTACCGCGCGAGCAGAACCTTCCATACAATAAAGACAGCTGTGCAAACTTGCTGTTCGTCTCTGCGCGAAGATAACTCATACAAGGATGTTGTTAAGGACAAAAGGCTGGAAGATGTCGCAGACGCGAATAGAGGACCCTTTCTTCAGGCATATATTGTACGCGAAGATCTCCGTACGTTTAAACACTGCCCTTGTAAATCTCCTTGCGCGAACAACGCCGTGGATGACATTTATAAAGCGGACTTCAATACACTGGCCATTATCGGCAGGCGCGAAATTAGAGACATGTAAAAAATATTATAAGCATTGTGTTTTAAAACTGTTTCTGACATGCACGTTACTTTTAGGGGCTGATGGCAAGCAGGTGCTAAAGATGGTTTAGAGGTCCAGGTAAAAGCAGAAAGAAATATAACTTCCCTTCGCTCAATTAATCAAAACTGGCCAAAAAATATCTTTCTCGCACTGGACTCATTGTACTTTGGTGTGAGGCGTACTTCTAGTAAAGATAGAGCTACAGGACGATTTTTCTTCGAGAGCAGCGGTAAACTCATTCCAAAAGCTATGTTCAAAATCCTTCCAGAAGAAAGCAAAACAAAAAAATATCGATGTCCTACGATGCGGAAGGTCTGCGGCGAAGTGTGGAAGACCAGCGTGAGTTAAGGTCCTCAATTTTGTTTTGAATAGACAGCGTCAGACTTTTGGCATTCCCTGAATACTTTCCCCTTACGACTGATGAGCTGATGCTCTTTTGTTTCAGATGTACTTGTCTGGAGGTGAGGTGTCCGTACCAAAACATTCCAGCTATCTCGCAGCTACTGATTACACCGAACATCGGCGCTGGCCACATTAGTATTTCCGGATTTCCGCGTTACCTCGGGCGAAATCACCCCACTCCTGTCACTTAGCCGTAGGTAGCATTACCATTTGATGGTCTTAGATACCCGGCCGCATTCTTTATATATGGCGCCAACTTCTCAGTTCACAAACAAGCAAAGAAACTGAGAAGTAGAATATAAAAAGTGATTCCCATTACTCTGCCTTGCTCCGGCATCCTCAAGAGCTTCGGTCTGTTCTTGCACAAATGGACGAATATACTTAACGCAACTACCGACAAGCATTTGTAGCAACAACCTTGGCGCAACTTTTGTTTGTAGGAATAATTTTGCGACAAGTTTTGTTTATAGCAATGTCGAGCTGGAATTTTTGGTGCAGCAGTTGAAAGCTTATAAGAATAACAGATGTGGTACACTTTCGACGCTAACCAAGGCGTGACGCTGCTTTATGTCCGTAATGAGCAGTGACAGAAGCAATTTTTAATGCGGTATCGCCAGCCCTTCTGGGGCAACGCGGCGACATGGGACAGGCTAGTCCTGCTTCCTTGTCCGCTCGGTCAAAACCCCGGATTCTACTCTTCAACAACGTGACATTTCTGAGGTGGTACGGTCTCTGGCGATTATAGCGCAGATCGTTCTTTTTACGTATTATTAGGCCGCCGGATTCTCCCGTCATAGCGTTGTCGACACTTCCTTGGTGCATGTATGTTGCTTCTCAGCGGAGTCGGCCTGGCTGAGAAGTTTTATCAGGAAGGTATTTTGCCCGCAATCGAGCCCTTCGCTAGATTCTTGTGACTCGCAGTGATAAATAACCCACTCCACGTTTTCTTCCTAGCACTCGTTCCCTGCACACCTCCACCCACTTTGCCCTCCCTAGTAAAAATATGCTCCAATTTTTTCTTCCCATTCCCCTGTGTCCCATGTCGTCTCCCCTTCAGTATCTCTCCCCGAGCCTTCACTCTCGACCCTCTCACAGAATGGCAGGTCCCACTGCCAGCGTAAGTGATCCCCATAGTGCTGCTTAACCGGAACGAAAAAAAAAACAGAGCAAAACGGTGCCGGAAAAAGCAGTAGACGCTTAGCACTCGAGGAAGTCTTTTTGCTGGTAAGTAAGAGCTGCGCATCCTCTAGCCGTGGCTCCAGGACCGAATACAAAACACGTGTGATTCCCTAACGAGCAGCGATAAGCCCTTAGTGAAACACGGGATGCCTTTGGCATCTTTTTTTCAAGAATGGGAATTGGTGTTTTCAAAAAAAGCATCAGAGTTTATTTATTAGGGTCCCAAAAGTGGGTTTAAGTGTTATCCTGATCTAAACTGTGCACGCTTTTAAACTGGACGTTATGGGCGTCAGCGTAAATCTACGATAGTTATCTCTATGGGTATTATTTTTTGCACGAAATGAGAGTTTTTGCGGCGAGTTTCACTAATAAAGCATTGGTTGTTGTACTACTTAATGTTGAGCTGCCGTATGTTTTACCTCAAGCTCCTATATTAATATTTGCGTGCTTTTCTACTCAACAGTGCAGCGCCAAATTGTCCCCACTGGTGCGTTTTCTGATTATTCCTGCTTTTGTTTTGTGGCTTTAGTGCCCGCGTTTCAAACTTCAATGCGCCAAAAAGCACTGCCGGTTTCACGGGTGACGTTGATGTTAGCTAGGCTTAACCGAATTTTGCAATTTGTGGCTCTCAAAACACATAAATAAACAACCCAAAAGAGGTAGCATAACGATTCTACACCAGATTGCATGCCAGCGGCGTTGGACCAGGAGAAACTTCTGAGACGGCAAGCTCAACTTGCGATGTCCCGAAACTAATAAAGAGATGGTAGCAAAAGATCCCAAAGGCATGAAATCAGGAAAAGCTGCAGGTGATGAGAGCATAACCATGGGTCTTTATAAGGGTGGAGGATATGTTTTACTAGAAAAGCTTCCTGTACACTTTCCGATATTCTTTAACACTCAAAACTGCTCATAGCCCAAAAAACTCCAAAATTGTCCCAATTGATATGAAGTGAAATTCGAAAGGCCATAAAATTTACCACACAATCAGCCTCCTGTAAGCTAATTACATGCGGTTTATTAAGTTATAGTTAGCCGCATAGTTGGGAGCCAAGATTTCCAACAACCTAGAGGGCTACCTGGGTTTAACAAAGAGTAGTAACCCAAGGAATAATTCAATTTTATTAATCACCTGCTAGGGAATTCCCAAGACTGCCCTTAACTCAGCAGATACCATTTATACACTAGGAGAAAGCGTTTGATTTCGTACTCACAGCAGCCATGCTAGAAGCACTGAACGCGAGGGAATAAATGAGATTTACACAGTACTTCACGAAAACCTAGATATTTCACTGGCAAGATAATTCCCGATCCAAATGGGAGTAACACAGGGAGGATTAATCAACAAAAACATTCACAGCATATCTGGAGGAGGTAATCAGGAAGCTTTGGTGGAAAAACAGCAATTATTATAAACCGGGAGTACTTGAGCCTTGGTCTTTGCGGGAGTACTTGAGCCTTTTGCGGACAACACAACCATGCTGTTTTGCTTTGCAGAAGGCAAAAAACATCGCTTTAAAAACAACGATAAGAAAGCATGGCCGTGGGGCTAAAAACAAAAATGCATAAATTTGAAGTATAAAGAATATGCACGGCGATATATTTCTCTCCAGTTAGGAAAGCAAACGCACGAAGGAGTAAAAGACTATAACTACCTTGGACAGAAGGTTTTTGCTCACTCCAACCACGAGAGGGAAACCTAGTGCAGCATAGAAGCGGGTTGGGCGCAATCGGCAGGAACTGCCAAATATTGAAACGTATGCTACCTCTGTCACTAAAAAGAAAAATCTGCAACCAGCGCATGCTGCCGGTTATGATATACGGAGCTGAAACATGGCGCTTTACTAAACAATTAACGTACTTGTTAACTACTACGAGCTTATTAACAACGAGTTCGAAATCCGGAGCCGAGGCGGCCAGCACATCGAGTAGCAGTCTTCTGTATGACTCGTCAGACAGTGCAAAGCCCACGAAAACTGATTTCTTCCGCTATTATGGGCGTCCGCCTTTCTTGATCTTCGTCTATACCTTTCATGTTTTGGGTGAACAATTATTGGTAAGTTCTGGCTGGACACCTATAAGCGAAACGTAACACCTTGACGCAACACCGGGGACGCCACACCAGAGAAGACCGTACATGGAGAGCATTGGCTAAGACTTCGATTCGGTTGTGCTTACATGGAGACATATACTAGCAGATTCCCTCTATTCCCTGCAATCCGATGATGTGAAGTGTTATTTATTCACTCTAATGGACGTGTTGCAACGTTTCTCTCCGAATAAAAAAAATTCACACAGTAGTTCAAATACTTCAGCTGAAATTTTGAAACCTGCATACCTCTCTAAGCCATTTTGATCGTTCACTGATCGTTCACACCTGCGTTCGTACTGTGTTTCCCGTGGAGCTTCCCAGTGGGCCATTGTCTTTCTTGAGGTTTTTGCCCCGAAATATGCTGAATGTGCTGCTACACGAATTCCGAAGTGAACTAGTGCAAATACGATTGTGCTTAGGGTAATAAACTAGGAGAATAAATGTTCATCATCAGCCCAAATCTGCGGAACGCCTGATAACAGCAGGGCAATGCAATCTGCTTTATCTCTTCTTGGTCGCTGTTGGTTTGGTGGCAAAGGTGCATATATTGTGAATAAACAGGTAATAATTTGTGAAGTTTAAGGTTCTGTTTAACGTCGCACAATGTATACACGCGCGCGATAAAGGCGCCGGAGAATAGCAATCTTATTCTGGCTTATTTCAAAAAAATTCTTTGATGCTTGCATTCATAAGCAAAACTGAATGGCGAAGCTGTTGCAGGTGACCATTTGGGAACCCATAGTTCAATTTTACAATCATTGTTTATTGAATAATTGTGGTGCTCGTAATCGTCATCGCATACATCGAAGAGGTTGTCGTCTTCTTCGAGGCGTGTGGTAGATGCACAGTCAACCCCAGCATTGTAGACTTCTACCAGATGCACTGGAGAAGCTTGCACTAAGTCGCGGAAAACTCCAGACATAACGAAGGGGCGGGATTTGTTTTTACGTGAGCACTATTAGACACATCGGCATGCATTTTATATGTTTGAAGTTTTTCATTTACATATTATTTCCTTGCTTTGCACTGTGCTAGTTGTAGTCATCGTCGTATGCATGGATGTGTCCTGTTCCTCATGCCAACCATTACACGCGTGGTACTGCTGGATGAAAGCGATTTTTTTAAAGCCACCGATTGACCCGGCGACTGGGCGGTCGCCACGAGGAACGTGCTCACAAGAGCTCGGAAGTTTCTCGCTCCACTTGGTTTTTCCCGTTTCTTTTTCCAAAGCCACTACGTGTGCCAAACGCTTGGCTCTCCCTGCGTGACACGATCTCACAAGCGCTTTGCAATGTCTTGGTGTTTTTGTTGCAGCACGAATCTTGCTGCTTTTACAACAGCTCCCTGTTATCACAGGCTCCCGTACCTCTATCAAGGTCGAGGGCAAGGTCAAAACCTAGCCCATAAGCGAACGTACGGCTGCCATTTTGACAAGCCCTATATTGGCGCATCTGGCTATGACGTAATTGTGGTTGTGACAACTTTCTTAAAATGGTTTTATAACCTTTGCCTCATTGCGGACGTCCTCTGCGAGAAATGCAGACCTGACCTTACCTGACCTTATGCAGGCCTTATCTATCCTCTAAAGCTCTGCAAAGAGAGCAATCATACACTCCCAATTAGGTTGCCGGATGTTTGTGTCGAACGGGGACTCCAACGACCCTCCGTGAGCTGTAGAGACACCACCCGAAACACCACATCAGCATGGTGTGGGGCCGTGCCTACTCGTCAATGGCGAGTAACAACTGACCTTGCCCATCGTGCTCCAAGTTTTCGCAGCCCCCGCCTTTCCTTACATATTGGAATTTACCCAATATAACAGTATTTCGACAGACACAACCGAGACCGCACACATCATTTCAAAGCAGGCAGAATTATACACCGAGTAAAAATGCGTTTATTGTTCCGATGCGATACCCCATTGAATTGAAATTTTGTAGTGAACAATTCGCGCTCCGCCATAATTTTGCGGACTGCAAGGAAAAAGCACACCAATCATCCCTTAATATTTCTCCTCCCCTAAACAGTGAGCGATACTTTTGACGAGCGGTTGCCTGGAAGACCATGAGATCTTTGTAACAAGGCCTACTACGGAACGGCACACATGTCTTGCTGAAATATAAACCAATTGCTATTTGAACAGCCAAACAAACTTTTTCTTCTGGTCGTCTATAGCGTACACTTTTTCCTTTGGAAAAAAATGCAGCAAAAGATTTTTCTAAAGTAGCTGTTGTATCTTTTACCAAACAAACACACGGATAGACACAACCACTCTAATAGGCGTAAAATTACGAGTGATACATTTTTTACTCGGCGATTTCGCTTGCATAAAACAGAGTTCGCAACTAAACTTAAACATCCAATGCAACCGCTGACCAACCAGAATGTTCCCGTAATAATAAAATATCCCTGTTTGTGACGAGCTTACAACAAGCTATCACGACAGCGCTATTTGCATAGAAACCAGTACCACCCGCAACACTGCGTTTGAACACTGGGTGAAAAGAAAACTTCTATTCCGGCCTCAAATATTGTCGTCTTATGGTGGTTTTGTCGGCGCCATGCGGTATCTGTTTGCCGCAACTATAGAAACTCCAAACAACTCCCTGGAACTGACACAAGAGCTTGCTGATTAAAGAGGGAACTGAGTAACAGCGGAACAAAAAAATACAGGGCGTCTGCTATAAGTAACCCCCAGGAAAAGCAATTTCCTTAAGTATATTCCTTGAAGCGACAGCTCGCAGCTCCAGCGGTTCACGAAAGACAGCTGCACCGGTCACCTTCTGTTCTATGTAGGGTAGCCGAGATGTCCCCGCTACGCAAAAATGTCCTCCCATCCTGCTGCAAAAACAGAGCCTTATTCCAGTGACGCAACGGTAGGCCGTGTTATTTGCAGAAGGAGTACGAGGAGAGCGAGTGATCGCGGCTCCTGCCTCGCCTTCTATTAATTATCGCTTTTACTTTCCGCCCACAGCACAGAAATCGTGTAGCGCAATGTCAAGGAGGGAAAAAATGGGAAGACAAGTATTGTTCTGGGATAAGAAGGGCATGGAGGGGAAAATTATTTTCTTCTTTCATACAGCTTGGCTGCTGGCAAACTAAGGGACGCCTTTTCGCAACGGCCGCTTGTTAGGCTTCGGACAGCGCAAAACGCAAGGCATTCAACCCAAAGTAAACGTGACTGCTGTTGGCAGCTGTTGGGGAAACTAACGAAGCCTTGAACACGGTGCTACTATAAAGAATTGTGCAGACGAAAGGCATGCACCAATCCACAGACAGGCAAGCTTACTAATTAGAGCATGCTAAAGAAAGGTAAGACGAACTGTTAAAAATTATATTTTGATGACCTGTTTAGCCATTGGCACTTCCGAACTCCCGCTGCTGCAGAGAAATTTCAAAAGCACACGCGCCACATGTTTTTATACATCACTCTCCGTCTTTCAGCTCGGATACACTGGACGCTATTTTGAGCATCCAAAATTCAACGTGAATTTCGAATTCGCCGGTTCCCCTGTCTTATTGGCTTTCATTTTTTGTCACGCGCTGCCGGCTGAAGAATTGACTTTCTATGCTTTCGTAATTGCGACGTTTCATGATGTTTAGTGTCCCCAATTCTGCAGTTTGAATTCTTTCTCTCAGCTGAAATCGCACAGATCTGGGCCTGCATTAAAAATCTGCAATAAATGCAGCAGGCATGACAACGTAGCCCTGTTTTTTGTTATTCAACAACAATATGATTCGGAATTTGTGCCCTATTTGTGATTGGCTGAGAAGATGTGACGTTATATAAACAGTTGGCGGAAACGTTTCATTCACAAATTGGTTACTTTAGCCTGCGTAAAAAATTACTGATGTTACGTAGCAGCTTCAAAATGGCGGCTGCCTTCGCCGCAAGATACGGGAAAAAGCTTCACTGACCTTCGGCCTCGTGAATTTGCAGCAAGCGTGGTCCCGCCCGACG
This sequence comes from Haemaphysalis longicornis, assembly GCA_013339765.2. Lineage (NCBI taxonomy): Eukaryota > Metazoa > Arthropoda > Arachnida > Ixodida > Ixodidae > Haemaphysalis > Haemaphysalis longicornis. Next base: position 477 of record JABSTR010003760.1, on the reverse strand, counting down.
TGTGGTTTAAGACTCCCCCCTCCCTTTTTTCTTAGAGAATTCCTCTGGTTTTCGGCGGCTGTGTTCGCATATTTTTTTTTCATATGCCACAAAGAAAAATTATAAATCAAAAGGAAGCAAGCGAGAATGCGCTGGGCTTACAAAATACTGACGGAACTTAAAGACGTATCTTTTGCCACTGGGCCATTGGGAAGAGGCAAACGTGTGAGTGGCCTATGAGCAAGGGGCTTTTGAAATCGTGAGATTTTGTACTTTCACCCGTGGCGCTGTCTTAAGCTGCCCAACTTGTGTAGGACGCTGCCGAAAGCGACGTAAATCGGAACTATGCGGGGCAACAAAAAACGGAAGCAATATTTGACTAGTAGCCGGTGCTGATTTCATAGGAGATATATTAGGGCAATTGTTTTGCTTTAACATCTAAAGAATTGCTTAAAGGCGTTCTGAGCACGCTAAATGAAGAAATGCAATCGCTAGATT
>JABSTR010003759.1:60000-75497 GCA_013339765.2 Haemaphysalis longicornis | reverse complement strand
AGCGGTGCTGCCGCTCTAAGCGGTGCTGCCGCTTTGCTGCCGCTCTGCGTGCTGCCACGGTTGCAAAGTTCGCCAGAAACTTGGAGTAAAATGTCACCATGCCTAGGAACGATTTTCACTCTGTTGCATTTGTGGGTTCGGGGGCAGCCGTGATTGCTCTTATGTTTGACCCCAAGGGATGGATTCCCTCCGCTGATTTTCGGTGGCCTAGGTACCGAACTTCGCTTTGAAAAAACTTGCATTTTTCTTCCTAAAACGCTACATTGTGGGCCTGAAGACGATGAAGGACTTATTCCTGCCGCTCTTTACAGTCCACCAGGGTGCGGCCTCCAATAATTACGTCGTCAATGTAGCATCCGACGTGAGGAATACCGCCGAGAATTCTGTCCATGAGGGACTGAAACACTGCCGGTGCACTTGCCATACCGAAGGGCAGCCGTTGGTACTGAAAGAGCCCCTTGTGCGTATTCATGGTCAGGAGAGACTTAGAATCTTCACATAGCTCTACTTGCTGATATGCAGAGGCTAGATCTAGAACCCAAAAAAGCGCTCATGCCCTGTAAGATTGCGAACAAGTCTTCCGGTAGCGGAAGCGGGTAATGCTCCGTTTTCAGCACGGGGTTCACCGTGAGGTTATAATCCCCACACAGCCGCACGTCTGCCCCTCCGTCTTTCGGCACCGCTACCAAGGGCGTTGCCCAGTCGCTTGTGGTGACTCGCTTCACAACGCCGGTTTCCTCCCATGAATTCATCTTCTTGCTCAATGGTTCCACCAGCGCGAAAAGAACTTTGCGTTCTTTGCAGAACACTGGTGTGCTGTCCGGTTTTATCACTATTTGAGCTTTGAACCCCGAAATCGGTCCCAACTGCTTCGCAAAACAGGCGCAAATTTATGTTTCAGCTCGGTTACCAGGTCTACTTCCCCGATGACAGCGATTTCCTGCCAGTTCAACTTTAGTCGACTCAGCCAGTTTCGTCCTAATAGGCACAACGGTTTTTTACGTGCATCATCGACGACTATGAGGGGAAGAACGCAAGCCTGCTTGTTATGTCTAACTTGCACGTCGACCGATCTAAGAACAAGGACTAGCTCTCCCGTTTACGTCCTTAATGCAGAGGAAGCAGTGACGGAGCGTCACTGCTTCCAAAGGCAGGTGCGCCCACTTGTGCTGATAAACCGCCTTTGGCACCACTGTCACGGAGGCGCCGGTGTCTAGTTGCCTAGTCATGTTGTGACCCTCTACTTCCACGGTAACATAATACGCCGCATTGCTGCTGGCGACGCTACGTATCTGGAAATCTTCCCCGGATTGTTCACCGGGGTCGTCCACGCAATATAATGCTTTGCCTGGTTTCGATCCCTGCTTGCACATCGGCCGTAGTTGTCCTTGCTTGCCACAAGTGGGGCACGTGTACCTGCGGTAACGGCATGTTCTTTCTGAATGGAGATCATCATCATCGTCCTCGGCTTGGAAAGACGGCAAACCACCGAGCTGCAGAATCTACGCTTCTTCCTACCAGGTCAGTCGACGCTGTGACCGGAACCTCCGTTCATTTTCGTACCTGCCGTATTTGACCGTTTTGACACTGCAAACCGACCTCCCAGAAGACAGCAGTCATGCCCGTCGCCCGCTAAGCCTAACAACGGAGTTCCAATCTGCTGCCATGGCAACGGCGCGATCTCGCCGCCGCCGCCACGTCTGCCGCCGATGCATCTCCATCCGAAGCACGAGCTCTCCTCGCTGAAGAACCCGCTCATTCCATCGAAGAAGACATCGACGCGAGGGACTGGACTACCATTACGAGGAAAGCCAAGCCAAAAATTCCCGCAGCACCAATCGCAACACTGAAGACCGTCGTCATCAGAACGCCAAAAACGCTCAAAATCGCCCAGGTGAGACCCTACGAAATCCTTCAAGCAATTGCTTCAGCTGCAAACTTGGCACCACACGAGCAGCAGGCTTTGACCCTCCAAGTTCGGTACCGCCAGAATGTTATCCTGCTCAAGACCTACAATGAATTCACTGCCCGAAAGGTAGCAGCTATCACCACGTGGTCTATTCAAGCGTGCATTCACATCGTGAAAGCCTGTGTGATGGCCCCCGTGGTTTCGTGCCGTGGCGTCATCCACGGGATTGAGAAAGGACTTTCCGACGACGAACTTTTAGAAAGCCTTGAGTCGTGGCATGCGACCATCCTATCTGCCCGCATGATGGGAGAGACTGAGTAGGTGTTAATAACCTTCGAGGGCACTCATGTACCCCACAACGTTCTCTTCCGCCGCGTCTTGTATAGATGCAAACCTGAGAGACCCAATGCCCTGAAGTGCAATAGGTGCCGCGAATATGGACATCGGCTGCTGAACTGCCCTCACCCTCCGACATGTCAACGCTGCCCCACCTGCTCAACCAAGCTCAACGCACAGGATGAACCGCATCGTTGCTCCCCCCATTGCTTCCACTGCGGAGGAAACCATCCGACCTTTGACAACACCTGCCCCGTACAAAAGCAGCAAGACCAAAAGAGCCACAAAGCCGCATACGAGCGCAGGAAAAGCCTCCGGATCAAGCTGGAAACATCACAACCAGAAGAACACAGAAAATTATCTAAGTCCCGGCAGTTCGCTCCAAAACAAACATCGACTACTTGGCAGTTGTCATCTGGTCGCACCAACCAGAAGCATGTGCAGCTACAACAACTCCCAACCGTGATGACTTCCCCACACTACCCCCAGCCCAACAGGAGGCTGCAAGACCTCCTCCACCCAAACCCTGGCATCTGGAAGTTCAGGAGAAGTCAGCTCCACCACGTCCACTTCTCAAGCCGGCTACGCTTCTACCAGCGGGTGAGCCGAGCCCGTCCCTTCCCCCGCCCCCGTCCATCCCTATCTCTTACACATCTCGAAATCCCACACCAGTCATCACATCTGACAATTATTTGCAGCACATAAAAGACCGGAATGACCCGATACTTTGGTATCTCGCCGAAGAAATTTCTGCCATTCGCCAAGCGTTCGAGCTCATGCACACTCTCCTTAGTAATATTCTACAGGATGACGAACGCATGGAATTCCTCACAAATTCACTCAAACGTCCCCGTCCACCTACATCCACGAAGAAGCTGCTGCATCCTCTTCCAACCCTCCCGAGAAGCGGGCTAACGTAGCTTAACGATGGCAGACAACAATAACATCCACATTGTACAGTGGAACTGTAGAAACCTTAACACCAATCGAACCCTCTTAATCCAATGGCTTTTGACTTTGCCTTCGCAACCTCACTTAATTCTTATACAGGAATCGCGTGCTCTTAAAGGTATTCCTGGCTACCGTGTCCTACATGCGGCTTACGACAGCGATAGTGCCCCATTAGTTAGCACATACATTCGCCGGGATCTTCGATTTGAGGTCATCGATGTCCCCTCCCGTCTTGATCGGTATCTCACTGCGTTTACTATGTACCCAGAACACTCTCGCCCGTTCTCTATTCTAAATTTTTATAATCCCCCTAAAGAGCACACACTTTTCAAGCCACCTATTCACTTTAGTTCAAGGTTGTATCGCGACTGCGACTTCATTATAGGTGGGGACTTTAATGCCCCGCACGTTATTTGGGGTTACCCACGCACCTTACGACCTGGCCGCATACTCAACGACACTTTAAACGGAGCTCAAATGACAGTTTACAACAACCCCGATTCCATTACTCGCGAGGGTAACAAACATCAACAGTCGACCATGCCAGACCTCACGGCAGGCCGGGGAGCGCGAGATGTCACCTGGAATGTTACAGATGAAAGACTACTAAGTGATCATTACAGTATTCAAATCACTATCCCTACCTGTATCCGATCCGCTAAACGTAAAATTTCGCTCACAAACTGGAAAATCTTTCGTGATATTCGCGACACCTCTCAGACGAATGGTAATGTCAAGAACTGGACTAAAGCACTGAAACAGGCCCACAAACAAGCCACACAGGAATGTTTCACTTCAGCCCCATCAGACAACTCAGACCCTTATCTTGTCCGTATCTGAAAGAGGAGAAAACGACTCTTGCGCGCCCTTCGCACCCAACCAAATAATAGTCGGCTAGCCGAGCGCGTCGCTGAATTAACGGAGCATATCAAAGAGCACTGTGCTACGCTGGCCACGAATCAATGGAATGAAATTTGTAACAGCATCAACGGCAGCCTGGATCAGAAAAGAACCTGGCACCTACTTAGAAAGCTCTTCGGGCCTCATCCAGCTCCTGTTCCCACTCTTGAGAAGCACCATTCATTGCTGGGATCGGACGCCTTAGCAACCCAGCTCCGCGACCTTTATATTCCTCCTCCTCTACCTTGCCTTTATCCAAACTACATGGGCGCCTCCAATGCAGAACTCGATGAGCCTTTCACCCTTTGGGATCTCGAGTAGGCGCTAGAACAACTAAAGCGAAAGTCGGCCCCAGGTGAGGATCAGATTACGTATACACTTATACGAAACCTATCCGACAAGGACAAGGAACATTTTCTGGACATTATAAACTCCCACTGGGAAGAAGGCACCCTCCCATCATCTTGGAAGCAATCCCTTATAACCCTACTACCTAAGCCAGGCAAAAAATCTTCCTTGAAAATCTCCGCCCAATCCCTCTAACTTCTTGCCTGGGAAAGACCATGGAAAGGATGGTTCTCAATCGACTTGAGGCCTATTTTGAGTCCACAGATTTCTTTCCTCCTCAACAAATTGGTTTCCGCAAGGGTGTGTCTACCCAAGACCTCTTTTTCCTCCTAGCTCACGACTTTGACCCTCCTCCTCCTTCCCAGATACAGGCCATAGTGACCCTGGATGTCCGCAAAGCCTTCGATAACCTTGCCCATGATCCTCTCCTAAATATACTTGCTTCTACCGGCTGTGGGCCGAAAATGTACGGTTACATTGCTGCATTTCTGCGCGACCGCACGGCCAAGTTCCGTCTCCCTGATTCGGTCTCCGATCCTTTTCCCATCACGCGTGGTACTCCACAGGGTGCTACTCTCTCACCCACCCTTTTTAACCTCGGAATGGCGCCCCTGTATCGTATTTTAGCATAGATCCCGAACCTCAAACATACATTCTACGCAGACGACCTTACTCTTTGGTGCACATCTGGGTCTCCTGGGTCAGTGCAGGACACCTTGCAGCAAGGTATCGATGCAGTCACTAGGTATCTCGACACTGTAGGCCTGTCTCCCGCACCTGAAAAGTCCGAATTGCTGCTCATTGCGAAAACTCGCTATCAGCGCCAACACAACCACCTGATCACACTCACAATGGTAGGTCACCCCATCCCTCGCGTAATATCCTGCCGAATTCTTGGACTGCATATCCATGAATCATCTAATCAGGCTAATGTGGCTACAACAGTTAAAGTTTGCCATCAGCTAACCCATCTAGTGCGCCGCATTGTCAACAAGCACGCGGGGCTACATGAGGGACAAGTTAGGCAGCTAGTACATGCCTTAGCTCTAAGTAAACTTCTTTATACAATTCCATATCTTTCTCTGACTTGTCACCAAAGACATCAGATTGAGGTTGCACTTCATACACTGTATAAGACCGCCCTCAACGTTCCCATTAATACGTCCACTCAGCGCCTATACTCTACGGGGCTGTTCTTGCCCCTGGGAGATCTTATACAACAACATAAAGACCGGCAAATGGCGCGTCTTTCTAGCACAAAACAAGGACACTGGATCCTTCACCAAGTTGCTCTCAAGCCTATTGACTTGCCTGTCATCACCCCTCCTGCACCGCTCCCAGATAACCTCAGGATAGCTCCCATCCCAAAAAAACGTTGCAGCTGATACCAATCCAGGGAGACGATGTGCTCGCGTTGTCAATCATGTCCATCCAATTGATTCTACGATAGTCTACACGGATGCATCACGGACGCATGTCGGAGCAGCCGCATATTCCATCACAAGTGGCAATGAAGTAGTGACACACACCCTTCGTCCTTTCACTAATCCCCCACCTGCATCGACTCTCCCAATAATCACCAGTATTCAGGGCCTCTCATTACGGCCCCCTAACCCCTCAGGATATACCATATACACTGATTCAATGCAATCTATTCGCGCCATTCACATGGGTAGGATTCCTGAAGAACTGCAGTATGATCTACGCAAAGCCTTAAAGGGAAGGTGAAGCGGTTTTATAATTAAAAGAAAAGTTGACTAGCAGCAAGTACACATTGAATAGTTCATGTTTACGAAATATTTTCGCAATACATGCAATAGAAGCGGCGCAATGAGCAAACAAAAGTGGCCCGATGCCCCGCCCCCATCTCGCCGCGCGATGCCGGAAGACCGAAGAGCGCGGGCGAAAACCGGCTGAAAAACGTCATACCTGGACTTCCGGCCGGATCGGCCGCCTCGGCCATGCTCTTTTCGCCGTGTTTCATTGTGAATGATACTTGTTGTTGTGGTGGTTGATAGCACTCATTTGTACAATTTTCGTGTTCAAAAAGTATGCACGAACGCCAAACGAGGCATACGTTATCATGCCGTATTCCTAAGCAGAATAATGCCACGCCGGGATGCTTGATGGAAGCGACAGCCGAGGTGGCTGTGCTTGATGACAGAGAATATACTACACTACGTTAAATACTTTGTAAACCGCTCCAATGCGTTTTTTTTTGATGCGACGGACGTGAATGTTCACATTAGATTCTAGATTTAGGAAGGATGGGGAATACTGCTGTACTTTGGCCGGGGATGTTTAGTTCCATTCCAGAAACCAAGTCACATTTGTTCAGGAAATACTTTTTTTGTTAAACGCGTCGGTTTTCTTTCCCTATGGGCTCAGGACAGTGTTCAAAAAAACAATTTTTTGGCGAAACTAAAACAGGGGGCCAATCCTGATAGAAGTTCTCTCCCGGCTAAGCAGTAAACAGTATTCCTACAAAGTAAAAGAACCAAGACAACCAGATTACTTATTTTGCAAGTATACATGTCACGATAAGATGATGTTTGTCTGGAATTTAAAAAAAAAAACACCACTCCGAACCTCTACCGTGCCATAATTCATGTTGACTGCGGGGGCCTAATTTTTTGCCCAAGATTCCGTGTGGCTGCATATTATAACCTGGCAAGCACTTGTTGTCACTGAACCTCAAGTGTGCTCCGGTGATAGTCGGTGATATATATAATGATATTAAAAAAATTAGGAGCGAAGAGTAAATATACGGCCTTTGTCCGACTAGCGCGGTAAATGCTTAAATCTAGAAATGCTGAAAGAGGCCAACGATTCATTATCAATTTATCACAAACGTTTGGTGATTGTTACCTAAAGTAACGTAACTACAACGTAACTGCCTTGTCCGACTGGTCTGTTAATTATAACGAGGTGGCCGTAATATTGTAGCAGAATGCGCAACGCACAAGCGAAAATCAAGCCCTACTACAGCCAATAATGCTGAGCAGGCACTAGTATGCTGCAGTGTTTTCAGAATAAATGCATGTGAAGCAGTAAGACGCCACACATCGAAGTGCAGAGCAATCGCGGAGGCGCCGTAGCGCCGCTGCCGAAATGGCGCGCGCGTGTGGGTCTGTGTACGGGGATGAGTAACGGGGCTGGGGTGGGCGACAACGAACAAAGAAAATGCGGAAGCAGAGTCTGCTTGTTGGTTTATGCGTGTACCGGCAAGATGTGTCTCGCATATAAGTTTACAGCGCATGAACGCTATTTTTTCGCGCAGTGCACGTACGTGCTTTTCGCTGGTAGATTGTTTATAAAACGCCCAATAATCTTCGGCATAAATGGTTTTGTGTATAATAAGAAACAGTTAAGGCAGTACCTAATATTAACATAAGGTATAAAATCCCCCTATGCTGGTTGCCTAATTCAAAAATATTTTGATGGAACCCACTAGTCGACGTCACAGTCACTGCTTTGGGGTTCTCTGTCGTGTAAAGCAAATTTAAGCTCCAAGATAATTGAACCAACAGCACGGGAAATTATAAAACAAACTTCCAGTCATGTGCGAAAATTAAACTGCAAGCTAAATTGCCGCAAAGGCAACCGTGCGATCGTTCGCAATGCTTCCGACAACCCGCGCGGCCGAAGGGTGTCCTCCTTTGACGTCATGACGGGCGCAACCAATCAGGGGCGTCAAAAGACGAAAAGCGCGCGTCTTTCAAACGGGGCCGCGCTTTTTGCAAGATAAATGCCACTTGGACTCATGTACGATAAATTTCAATGTGATATTCGGAATCAGCGCGCAAGAAACGATATAACTGTTAATCTAACTCAAATTTTTTGGAAAGCGCTTCAGCTTCCCTTTAACAAAGCTACGTCCCCACACTGTCACACTGAGGCGGATTCCTGGTCACGCTGGAATCCCAGGCAATGAGGTTGTGCATAACCTTGCCCGCGAACTTCTGCACCGGGCGCCTGGGATTCCCTGGCCTTATCCACCGACGTGGGACACTACTCTCCACTACAAACAAGAAATAAAGCTTCACTACAAGAACATCAGAGAAACTCTTCGTACACTTCCTGTTCCAGACAAATCTCTAACAACCACGCAACTACGCATTCTTCGACGCGTACAGTTAAATACCATCCTTACACCTGCTCGTTCCTTCCTCTACCGTATCCGACACTCACCAGCATGTCCCAATTGTCCCGAACCATACGCTAATTTAGAACACTGCATTTTCGCCTGCCCCATTGCAATTCAATCCCCACATTTTCCCCACTTCCTTCAACGTGGCGGACTTGGCTAGCCTCGGACCAGCTCTCGGACCAGTTGGCGTTGGTGAACCTGGCCCGGGACATTCTCGACGCTTAATGTTGCGTTTGAATAAAGTTATTTCCTCCTCCTCCTTCTGAATGGATGTTCCCGCATCGGAAACACTCTATCTGTTCCGCCCTGACTCTTCTCCGGTGGTTGGAGGCGACATGGCGTTGCGCTTGGCCAGAGAGTTTGTTAACTATCGGGCCTTCAGTTACGAGGTTCCCCCGACGACTGTCTTCATCGAACTTAATCTGCTGCGACTGATTTGAAGCAAGTTCACGGTTTAGGGCAATTTTCAAGCCCCGTCAAATGTCAGGGTCTCCGCGTCTGCTCCGAATAGTTCCCGCTGCGTGTCCGCACATCGAAGCCCCGCGACGAACCTGTCCCTCAAGGCTTGGTCGAGGAAATCTTCAAATTCGCAGGTTCTGGCTAGATTCTTCAGGTGCAGCACGAATTCTGACACTCGTTCTTGTTCACCATGCACACGACGGTTGAACCGGCATCTTTCCGCTATAACTGCTTTCTGCGGGCTGTAGTGGCGCGTCAGTACTGCTTTTAACTCCTCGTATGTTTTACTGGACGGCGTGTGGGGTACAAGCAAGTTTTTCAGTATTTCCTACGTGGTTTGCCCTACAACGGGTTGGCCCTACAACGGTCAAGAATACGGCTAACTTCTTCCCAGCAGCCACTTCATTCGACTGCACGTACAGCTCGAAGCGTTCCACGTACGAGTCAAACTTTCGGCCTTATCGTCAAAAGAATCAATTCTTCCCACCTTGGACATGTTGGCCGCGCCGTTTCCTCGAAGCTCACCGGCCTGCCCAGCTTGCCTTTCACGCCTGTTTTTACCTGCGGACGCTGTTCGGAAGCCTACTGCGCCGATCCCATCCTCGTCGCCAGTTGTCGTGTTCCGTGCGGGGAGAGCCGCGCGCAGGCGCGCAGCGTGACGAGCAAGTGGACAGCAGCCAGCTCACGAACAAGAAGTAGTTTATTGGAACAGCGCGCGCTTCTTATACGCGCTGGCCGTTGCTTATCCGCGAGATAACGAAACATGCAGACGACGCCTGTCGGCGCTATCACACCACCGGGCAGTGTTCTGTCGCCCATTATCTTCAATGTAGCCATGTCTGCCCTGCCTTCTACGCTGAAGAGTTTTCGGTCAAAAGCTCGTCTGTCAATATATGCGGATGACATCTGCATCTGGCTCACCGGATACCAGACAAAGCGATTGCGTGTAATAGCACAACATGCTGTTTCATCTGTTCAAGCGTATCTTTCAACAGTAGGGCTGAATATATCAGAGGAGAAATCGTGTTTTGTTCTATTTCCTGGTGTACGACGCCGGTCTGCGCGTCTCAGTATAGAACTGAATGGTCTCCCCATCCGCCAAGCTACTCATGTTCGATTTCTAGGAATTGTTTTTGACCATAGGTTGCATTGGCGAAAGGTCGTCGGCTTTAAGGTTTCCTCTTTGGCGCCCATACTTAATGTACTGCGGAGAATTGCCGGTGTGACGTGGGGAAATCACCTAGCCTCTATGGTCAAGTTGCACGAAGCCTTGATCTTGAACCGCATGCTTTATCAGCTGCCTCTCATATCGCCTTCAGAGACACAATACCAGCGGTTGGAATCCTTACACAGGAAAGGGCTTAGGCTGTCTCTTGGCGTCCTCAAGCAGCTGGAAACAACAAGTTCCTCCATGAGGCGCAGTCAACACCCCTTCGTCTTTAGGCGTCTCAACGTTTGCTAATGCAAGTGCTGCGCCTCGGAGAAACAAGTGCTGGCTTAGCATTACTGTGGCATCTACGATTAAGGGTAGAGTCTCGTGCTCATGCAACCCTAACCACTCTTGGAGTGCAGTGTCCTAAATGGCCTTGGAAAAGAGCTACTTTGGACCCGCCTTGGTCCCACGAGAGTGTGGATTGTGCATTGACCATCTCTCATATGCGCTCAAAGCGTTGTACACCAATTGCTGAAGCACGATCGCTGTGCTGGAGCATTTGGAACGGGAATACGGGGCTGTCTGTACATATACACTGATGGACCGGTTGACGCAAAAAAGTGGGTTGTGCGCGGCGGCATTTTTCCTACCCAGTTTGAATATTTCGTAAGCTGCCAGGGGGACGCCTTTCGTTTCACCTACAGCGAGTGCATGTGTTGCCATAGAAGCTGCGTTGCGACAAGCGTCATCGTTTGAAAGGCAAAAAGTCACAATATTCAGCGATTCAAAGTCAGCCCTTCACCTGCTGCAGCGGGGTATACCTGTTGAAAAGACCTGTCAGCGATCACTAGTTCTACTAAAGCGCCTTAAGCATGAAGGCTTCACCGTGATATTCCAGTGGATCCCGTCGCACGTCGGTGTAGCGGGAAACGAACATGCTGACAGCTTAGCCAAAAATGCCTAATCTTCTACAAGGACGGCACAACCGCCGTGCAATTTCCAACGCATACAGAAACAGACCGTTCGCGAGCATTTTAGGCAGTTGTGGCGGCCAGTACATCAACCAGTCGTGACGAAGGGCCTGAAAAGAGCCGAAGCCTGTCTGCTCCACCGAGTAAGAACAGACTCAGCCCGTACGCCAGATTGGCTACATAGAATCAACATTGTTTCATCCCCTTTGTGCCCCTCGGGCAGTGTGACTGGTGACATTGATCACTTCATTATGAACTGCTCCAAAACCAACCCTGAGCGGACGAACTTTTTTCGTGATCTCCAGAAGTTAGGAGTGCCCGATGCTACATCGGAGGACATTATTTCTCCTAGGGACCGCTGGATTGTGCGAAGAGAGGTGTCTCATCTCCTACTCGGATTCTTGCAGTCCACAGGACTAAGTGAGGTGTGGTGACATTGTGCGTCTGTTATTTTAGGACCACGTGAGGTGTGATGACTTTGAGAGTTTTGATATGGTATTGGGGACGATTAGGCGGAGCAATTGCTGGCAGTTATGCAAGGCTAAGTCCGCCTTATTCAACAACACTTACTACAACTACTACACGTGACGGCGCTTGTGCGCGCATTGTACAGCAGCGTCCAGCTAATTGAAACCAACTGCTTCGCCTGTCACCGCTCAAAGAGACAGCGCATCACCTTGATAATGGCATGCATCGAAGGAGCAACAACAGCAAGATTCGCGGGGCGCATGTGCAGATAAGGCACAAACTCGGTTGCGATTTCTTGTTTCTTTCTTTTGTTTATATCATTCCGGCTAACTCAGAGGCAGCCTGTTCGAAGGCATTGCTTCACGATGCGCGCTAATGCGAGCGGGGGCGCCGTCACGTGGTATTTTTCATATTTCGCGGGTCTTCTTTGTCAGTGAGAATAAATGAGTACGCAATCAGTTAGTCTCTAAAAATGCCGCAGTTAGATTTACAAATAATTAGGTCTCATTAACGAACAACATGCTGGCCGCTTCTCCACAGTACTGCAAACATTATGCACTAGGTTTTCTTCGAGTTACGCCATTACTCTTTTTTAAAATCTTGGTGCATGATAGCTGGGACACCCTGTATATATATAGATATATATATATATATATATATATATATATATATATATATATATATATATATATATATATATATATATATATATACGATTTCTTATTATATATATATATATAAATATGATCTGCCAATTCTTATTTCCGTCTTATTTTCAACGAGCCCCTCATTTCCTATTCTGATTCGCTTATATATATATATATATATTTCGGACAATTCGGACAAATATGGGTGAACAAATGATACGCCGATGTGGTATATTCGTTCTCGCTGTTGATAGGCATGCCAGTGGCGACGCATCCATGTAATGGTGCGCGTTAAAGAGGTGAGAGGACAACTTTTGCAACATTTTTTGTGGAGGTAATACGCACGTATAGCAGTACAAAGCAAGGAATGCTATTGGTGTCTGTTTCAAAAGAATGGCATGTTTGTACACAATGTTCAGTAGATATAGTTACTCCGGGTAAACAACAAGCCTCTTGTCTTACTTTTTCAATATTTCACAGCCCGGAATTTTTTTATAAAATATAAAAAACGCTTCCCCCCTGTGCTCATCTCGCACTATGGCTTCAACATTGCATGCTACAAACCAGTGTTCAAGCGAGAACTCTTTGTGGCCCACAAAGTACACTGAGAGTTTCTCAGCACGCTAACCCAACCCTCCTGCCCCTTAAAGTGTGAAAAGAGCAAGCACGTCGAAGCTTGCCGAAGTCATCCTCAATTGAGGGAGACCCTCCGTTTGCACCTCGTACTTTTTATGGAGTGTAAAGCTGGATGACATTTTTTGGGGTGGTTTTATATTTTGCTCCAGTGGAAACCTTTTTTAGATAATGTGTTGTCGAGATTTCACCGTGCATACCGTGCTGTTGACCTAAACAAATAAACCAAAAAACTTCACTATCACTTTAGTCACCAAAATTGATTGTACCATCAGTGTGAATTTAATGAAAAGTGATGAAAGAAGGGAAGCAGAACAACCATGGTTAGCAGTCTATGCTCGAAGTGATTGTACACGACAACTTGCACGTCACATTTGCTGAACTCCATGGAAAGTGGGGCAGGTAGAAGGGTATATTGTGATTCAAATTGCGTGTTAATCAAGAATTCCTCTAGGAGATTTTAACTTGGGCGTTTTTTTTATTGAATTTCAGAGTAAACATGTAAGCGGCTTCACATTCATAATAACCACTGCGTGACACGTCTTATTTTATAAATTTAGAGTTTTAGGTATCTGAAGAAAAATAATTACAAATAAAGCGACTACCGCTAAGAAAACCGCATTTACCGTAAATGTACGAGATTAAACACACCGTATAATTCAATGCAAGGCCGCAACGTCTTAGCGACGCAGGCTTTTTTGTGTGCTCTGTGCTGTTATTGGGATGCGATCCGCTTGCCTAACGCAACTAATAATTGTTACATGAATTAATTTATGAGCTGCTGTTCGTGTGATATTGTGAAAAGCGGTGCATTTTATCTATCGTCACAAACAGCTTCTATTATAATAAACATGTATTGTTCTAGGTAAATCTCCAACTGCTGCTGCTGTCCCGGTCTGTTCGAGTTCATTCTTTGGCTCGACTTTTTCTTTAACCTTCACTCTCTCACTGAAGGGCCTTCCCCTCCTTCAATTCAATTGCCTTATAAGCTATTTACTTAGAATGATGGCCCATTGGATGTCGTTTTAATAGACTATGTGTCCATTCCAAGCCCGTTATTTATTGCATCTTAAAGGGAAGGTGAAGCGGTTTTAGAATTAAAAGAAAAGTTGACTAGCAGCAAGTACACATTGAATAGTTCATGTGTACGAAATATTTTCGCAATACATGCAATAGAAGCGGCGCAATGAGCAAACAAAAGTGGCCCGATGCCCCGCCCCCATCTCGCCGCGCGATGCCGGAAGACCGAAGAGCGCGGGCGAAAACCGGCTGAAAAACGTCATACCTGGACTTCCGGCCGGAATCTGCCGCCTCGGCCATGCTCCTTTCGCCGTGTTTCCTTGTGAATGATACTTGTTGTTGTTGTGGTTGATAGCACTTATTTGTACAATTTTCGTGTTCAATAAGTATGCACGAACGCCAAACGAGGCATACGTTATCATCCTAAGCAGAATAATGCCACACCGGGATGCTTGATAACTTACGGAAGCGACAGCCGAGGTGGCTGTGCTTGATGACAGAGAATATACTACACTACGTTAAATACTTTGTAAACCGCTCCAATGCGGTTTTTTTATGCGACGGACGTGAATGTTCACATTAGATTCTAGATTTAGGAAGGATGGGGAATACTGCTGTACTTTGGCCGGGGATGTTTCGTTCCATTCCAGAAACCAAGTCACATTTGTTCAGGAAATACTTGTTTCGTTCAACGCGTCGGTTTTCTTTCTATGGGCTCAGGACAGTGTTAAAAAAAACACTTTTTTGGCGAAACTAAAACAAGGGGCCAATCCTGATAGAAGTTCTCTCCCGGCTAAGAGGTAAACAGTATTCCTACAAAGTAAAAGAACCAAGACAACCAGATTACTTATTTTGCAAGTATACATGTCACGATAAGGTGATGTTTGTCTGGAATTAAAAAAAAAACACCACTCCGAACCACCACCGTGTTATAATTTGTGTTGACTGCGGGGGCTTAATTTTTTGCCCAAGATTCCGTGTGGCTGCATATTATAATTTGGCAAGCACTTGTTGTCACTGAACCTCAATTGTGCTCCAGTGATAGTCGGTGATATATATAATGATGATACTAAAAAAATTAGGAGCGAAGAGTAAATATACGGCCTCTGTCCGACTAGCGCGGTAAATGCTTAAATCTAGAAATGCTGAAACAGGCCAACGATTCATTATCACAAACGTTTGGTGATTGTTACCTAAAGTAACGTAACTACAACGTAACTGCCTTGTCCGACTGGTCTGTTAATTATAACGAGGTGGCCGTAATATTGTAGCAGAATGCGCAACGCACAAGCGAAAATCAAGCCCTACTACAGCCAATAATGCTGAGCAGGCACTAGTATGCTGCAGTGTTTTCAGAATAAATGCATGTGAAGCAGTAAGACGCCACTCATCGAAGTGCAGATAGCAATCGCGGAGGCGCCGTAGCGCCGCTGCCGAAATGGCGCGCGCGTGTGGGTCTGTGTAAGGGGGTGAGCAACGGGGCTGGGGTGGGCGACAACGAACAAAGGAAATGCGGAAGCAGAGTCTGCTTGTTGGTTTATGCGTGTACCGG